>VDFB02237597.1:0-41949 GCA_007258455.2 Sequoia sempervirens | reverse complement strand
TCAATCCAATAATACCATTCAACAGTTCATTAACACTCAAAGATTATTCAAGAGTCAATAAATCCTCGTAGTTACTAATATAGAAATGAAAAGTTGTCATGTTTCCACAGTCAGCACCTTCTCTAAATAACTACAAGACCTCAACAAATATTGTTTTTTCTCTTTGTATATGTCACATCAAAGACACCAACAATACATTTTCCACATGAAATCATGCTCAAACTTGTGGTAAAGCTCTCAACCAAAGGATGCAACTTCAGGTTTAGTAGATTGGGGATCAAGTTGAGAGCCAAGGACTTATCCCTCAAGGCCTCCAACAGATTGGAGAAGAAAACCTCATAAACCTACAGTCATGGATATGGCTAGTGACCCAAGCATCAAATCCAATCACCACCATGATTTAATTAATAACCTCCTATTTTACAATCTAAAACAACCTCCCTACTTTGGCCATAGTGGACTCCTGAAGACAAGATCAATACATTTGTCATTGACCTTTTCACCATTGTCTCGAAGTGGAGAAACTGATGAGCCTTGCATTAAACTTCCCATCCTAAATAGTTGTCCTTGAGGTCATTCTTACAAGAAAAATATTATGAGATCACACAACATACTTTATAACTTTTGAATATTAAGATATAAGTTACCTTTTATGAATATTACATAACATTACCTTTTTGTCAGCTTAAGATGAATTATTAAATTATTTCCCATACACCACCCTAATATGCTATTAGAAATTAAAATAATAGGTTAAGGGTCTTCTAATGACTTGTGTTTGGAAATGGGACATAATAATTCACCCTTCTAAAAATTTCTTGTCCTTGAGAAATATTGATTTAATCTCCAACTCCATCTAATTAAACCTCTCTATAATACCGGGATCCCAAATCATCCTTTGGAATGTTTTGAATTCCTTATGTGATGTAGTGCTTTCCTTTGATTCCATATTTATAATTGAGCTCTATTTATGTGGCTCCTTTGTAGCTTTGTCTTCCTTGCTTTAAAATTGATTTGCTTGATGATTCAAAATTCCTTGTAAGGATTTCTTGGTCATTCCTAACTTTGTTAATTGCTCTACTCCTAAAAATTCTAACTTTCTTAGGGATTGTCATGTATGAAGAACGAGCTCACTATTTAACTTTCACTCACTATATATCATAGTTTACAAATGACCATCATAATAATTTAATTTATTTCCCTTGGAAATATTAATTTGGGTCATAATAGCTACCACTCAATTGTTTGTGACGTCGTCATCTTCATAAACTCTTTTGCTCAATACATATAACTCCTCTAAAGAGAGAGTCGCTCCTGTCAAGTCATTTTTTTGGAGATCCATGTGCATACTTACTTTTATTTTTAGATTTGATTTCCTCAAGAGATTTTGCTTCTAAAGCGTTAGTTGTTCTTATTAGAATTTTTTACATGACATAAAATAGTTAAATAAATAAATTAACATGCTATTATTAATTTAATAAATAAATTAGGTTTTGGAAGTTATATTCTTGTAATTAGTTTCATACGGGAAAAATGGCCTTATAATGCCAATACTTTGTAATAGATTTTTGGTGCAATGTGAATGACTGGATTTTAATTTGAGAGAAATCTCATTTTTTCTCTCTCATTTCAATATGGTATCAAAGCAGGTTTCTTCTTGGACCTCTCTCTGATCACCATCACCCTCCATTCATTTGTTTTTTTCTCACAATGGTGTTTACAATGGTACTAAAGTGAAGACCACGTGCAACTGCTATTGTTTTCTACCATTCTTTCATTTTTCAACAGGTGAGCAATGTAGACCATGTGCAAAACCCTTTTGAATCCATCATTCATATGCATTTCTTCTCTTTCTCTCCACTGTGTTAATTATTTCCATTGTTTGACACTTCATTATGTTCATTGTTATCATCCCAAAATTTTAAAAAATTCCCCAATATGCTACAAGCATATGTTCAAACTTGGCGTTGAAATTGATGCTTCTCCATGTTCTTTTTGGGTGCAATAATCATTAGAAGTGCCAAGCGTTGGAAGGAGTAGACCGGGTGTTTGATGAAGATTAATTTGGTTTGAATATTGCATGCAACATTTTTGAAAAATTGTGAAGGCATTTTGAACTTTTAGAAGCATTTTAAAGATTTGAAATACAAAACAAGCAACGATAGTGAATGCCTCTTCTGACAACCATATTTTCTTGCAGACCCCGCTTGGCAGTGATAAGTGAATACCATTAGAGCACCGACAGTCATGTTTTGAGAAGTACAGAGGCTCCACCAATGATTTTTATTTAAAAACTAAATAAACATTTTTTCAAATGTTTTTTGTTTGAAATTTTTGTCAAGGTATGCTGTTTAGGGTTTCTTCATGAGTTTTACTTTTTTATTTCTAAAATATAAAGGTGTGGGGAATATTGGAGATATAATTTTTTTTTAAGGATACATTTTATTCACCACAAAATGGATAAATTAATCCTTTATGAAATGTTTGATGGAAATGATTTTCACAGTTGGAAAATACATATACAATTATTGTTTTTTTTTATTCAAGGGGTAAACGCTTTTGACCGGAGCTATGAACCGGATACAACCATTCAACAATACCACCCCAACGGGGTTTGAACATTGGTGGAAAGAACAAAAATGCCACCTATAAACCATCACACCATGCCAATACTAGCTGCATATACAATTATTGTTAATTGAGAGAGATCTCTAGGAAATTGTTGATGATACAGTGACAAAGCCAACAAATGCAAATGAACTTAAAAAATGGAAGGTAAAAGATAAGAAAGCATTGACTATAATTGGACTCAGTTTATCTAAACCTTATTTACATCATGTAAAGTTTAAAAAATCTTCTAAGGACATATGGGAAACATTGAATACTTTGTTTGAATCAAAAGTTGATAGTGCAGAAATAATTATAAAACAAAAGTTGTATGGTTTGAAAATGGAAGAAGGTGAAGATATAGTGTCTCACATTAGTAAATTTCATTCCTTGATAAATCAGTTGGTTGGTATAAATGAAGAAATAAAGGAAAATGATGCAAAAGCCATACTTTTAAATAGTATTCCAAATAGTATGACTCACAAGGTATTCACGTTAAGCAAAATCAATCTAGGTCTAGAAAGTATTATATCCACATTTCTTGATGAAATAAACAAACATGTTTTAGAAGAAGTTACATTGACTGCACAAAACAAGGCTAGTACTTCTTACCAAAAATCCAAACATATGACGAAGTTCAAACATGCAAGTGGCACATGTTTCAATTGTAAAAAGATAGGACATGTAGTACCGAATTGCAAATAGAGAGCATAGGATCTTCTTGATGGAAAGTTGCAAGATAATGCTTTGATAATTGAAGGAAAGGACCACACTTCAAGTGATGAAGAATATGTGTACTAATTTATAGTTTTCCTCTATGTCAATACTAAGGGGGGGTGTTAGAATTTAGTACATGACATAAAAAAGTTAAATAAATAAATTAACATGTTATTGTTAATTTAATAAATAAATTAGGTTTTGGAAGTTATATTCCCGTAATTAGTTTCATATGAGAAAATGGCCTTATAATGCCAATACTTTGTAATAGATTTTTGGTGCAATTTGAATGACTGAATTTTAGTTCTCATTTTTTCTCTCTCATTTCAATAGTTCTCACTCCAAAAGTAACTTTATGTAAAGTCTTAGGAAGTTTTTTTATAGTTTCCTTAGTTCACCTTTCACCCACTTAAACCATTTCAAGTTCCCCTTTAAGCTTGTCAAGTTCTTTAATTGAATATTTAATTTCCCAAGCCCTTACTTCAACCTCTTCCTCCCTAAAAAATGGTATAATAATTTGCTATTTTTCTACTCCATAAAGAATCAAATAGGCTAATTTTAAGGAATCCTTGGTTGAATTAAGTTGAAAGGTGAGTTCAACAACCTTTTCTCTCATTTCCTTAAATGCATAAAATTCATTTTGTAAAATTTGATAGCAATGTCCTTGTCTCTTATCAAATGCAAATATTATAATTTCATTGTTTCTAATTTATTCTTCACTACTTATAAATCTGCAAGAGTGACTATATGCCTAATACTTCATTTGTTATACTTTTCTTCTCCATAATTTGAGCTCTTTTCAAAATTAAATTTAACTCTTCAAACAATCTTTACTATCCAAATCTACTAGGATTTAAAACTTTGTCTTGTCTATTATGCCCATTTGTTTCTTCAATTCATAAAAATCTTTTGACCTCTTCTTAATCTCTGAAAAATGACCATTCTTTTCTTTTTCTTAGATAGAAATAATAATATCTCCACGTGAAAAATATTTTTGAAGTATTTCCATAGATAGGAACTTATAGGTACAACATGATCTTTAAGGATAATATTCTCTTTGTGACAATGATATGCATATCCGCGTTGATGAAATTTTGATACTATAGATTTCTCATCATTTATTGCTTCTTGGGAAATTGTTGCCACAATCTCATAAGCTTCATTAAAACTTGTCATATCAAGAATATCCTTAACCATAAGACTTTGAATCACTTCCAAATGAAACTACATTCCTTGTGTATCATATGTTTGGTGATCAAATGCTTCCCTCAAAATATCCTTTTTTGCATTCTTGAGAGCTCTAATGGGATAAGCACATTACTTAAAATTTCTTGAACAATTAGAATAGAACATCACAACGAAATAATGAACCAACAAGGTGTTGATTTTTATGGAAGACCATTGATTTTTCCACTTTAAAGTTTAATAATGGGTGTCTCAAATAATTACCAAAATTCTACACTCTTATGTATAGATAATTTTGAACTTGCACAAAAGGATCTTTAAGTCCCCTTTACTACAAGTTTTGTTCTTTACTTTTTCACCTTCCTTAGATTGGTTTTAATGATGACAAACAATTTGTAATGATATAAATTATGAAGCATTAGTTCTCTATTAGTATAGTTACTTTCATAACTTGAGGTATTACAATAGAGACAACCATTAATTTTTAATCTAAAAAAATTGCAAGCTCAAAACTAACATTCTTCTTAACTGAAAGCCTCTCAATATAGTTTATTTGAAAACCAATCTCATAAGTTTCTTGGATCAAAATATACCTTTCATTTTTTGATCTAAAAGCACATGAATGTTCCAAGTGTCCTTCATCTCCTACTATTACCTCTAAAAAATATGCATCAACACCACTTTTTTGGTGACTAAAAAAAATAGGATTTACCAAAAGATTCTTCTCTCTTTCATTTTTACATTCGTTTTATAAATCACCTTCATTTGGCATGAACCCAATATTTAGAAGATTAATGAGAGCTTCTCAAACATGAAGATATTTCCCAATTGTAATTTCAACAAGAGATACTTATTTCTCCTCGATGTTATTAATATAATCCTTTTGTTGTTTTGTGATCTCAAATATCAATACCTTCTACGTACATGGTGTATTGCTCTATAGTTTGCTTTCTCTCAATTTATTGTAGCCATAATTTCCTTATTTCTCATGCTCTACCATCATAATTTATTCTTCAACATTCTCTTGTGATTATGGCTTAGGTATATGCATCATTTTTTCTAGTTCTACCTTCTTTCCTAACTCTTCATTTGATATTTTTGACCCTTTGTCTAATATCACATCTACATAGTGAACTTGTTCTTTGAATTGAAATATATGGTTAGGCTTCTAAGGTTATTTACATGAGAAGCTTGAAGTTTCTTCCTTCAAAGTCCATTCCTAGTCTCATCTTCCTTCAATAATATTTTCTTTGGCTCTATCCCCTTAGTAGTTTCATTTAACTTTTCTTCCTTCGAGAATGATATCTTGAGCTTTTACTCTCAGTATCTTCACATGATTCTTCTTCTTTTAGAAATGTTCTCTCTTCTAATTGAATTGAGATACTTATAACTAGTAGAAAAATAATCCAATAATTGATCATTAATAGTTGGACTCTTTGTGCATGCTTCTTTTATTCTTCTATCCTTTTGTTTCACAAAACCAAAAAATATTCATTTGATTATTCACATTTTGTAAATTCTATAGCATTTATGATAAAAATCTTGAAATATCTTCATTTTTCTATCTTCCATACTTTTTGTCAGTGACAACCATGTGTTGTAAATTGCATAAAACCATAAAATTTCTACAATATTTAGCCAATCAACAAAAATATTAACCAACTATTGTAATATAAAATATTAATAGTTATTTTAGATCAATTGTTGGCGGTGAATTTTCCCAAGGTGAATTGTTGGCGGTGAATTTTCCCAAGGTGAATTGCTGGCTGAATTTTCCAACACCAAATAGAACCATAAAATTTCTACCACCAAAATCCAAAACACACACACACACTTGTGATATGACACACACCCTAAGATATAAAAACTTTGGAAGTGAAGGATAATGATAAAATTTTATACAACAAACTTCAAAAATGAATCACCATCTTAAGAATATTACTATACCAATATCAAATATTATGGTTCTCTTCAAGGAGTACGACAACCAAACATGTTGATGCTTGTGGGAAAGATTCACCACCTTAATTAAAAGCATTCCCTTTTAATAAACTTCAACTGGATATGAGTTCATCCCTTTCATAAATCATTAAATATATACCATTCAAAATTATACTACATCCCTCACAAAATGAATAAGTATGACCACTACAGTTCAGTATAGTTGGAAGTTTGAACTTATAACAACATAATAGTATAACCAACATAAAATATTAATAATATAATGATAAAAAGACGTTAGTTAACCACAAATAAAAAATAAATTTATCACTATAATTTTTAGTAAAATAAATACTTTGAGATCATCTCAAACCGATATTGAAACTTCTCATAGACTCAAATATAAAGACTAAACAAATATGAACTCTTTAATATACTCCTAAAATAGTCTTTTCACATATTTGTAATCTCTAGATGGAATCACATCTAACATATATGATGGTTTTCATCCCCAAACCCAATCTAAAAATCAAGAGGATTTTCATCATTTGATTTTGATACCAAGAGTTTTTTCTTCCTTTGGCCAAAGGATGAACATCAAGTGCTTGATCTTAAAAAAATGAGTTATTTTAACACTATAATGGATGAACTTCCACAATGCTCAATTCCTTTTATAGGCTCTTTGATGGAATATAATTTTTTTCTTTCCCTCCATTTTTTGAAAAGTGTCTAGAAATTTCGTTTTAAATAACATTACTTTTGGACTCCAAACCTAGTGACACTTTATAGTTTTTAAATAATAAAACATAAACTTTATCTTTTGTGAATACAACATAAAGTTAAATTTTTAATAAATTAAGTTGTTGAATTATTTCCCTTGTACCACCTCAATAGCCTATAGGTAATTAAAATAATAGGCTAAGGGTCTTTCAATGACTTATGCTTGGAAAGGGGACATGACAAATTCCCAACCAATGAATCTGTTTTTAGGGGGATATTTGAACTCTAATGTTGTGACCAATTCAAATCTAAATAACTCAAACTTCAATAATTTTTTAGGTCTTCCATTCATTTAATAACTCATGATCTTGGTGAAATTATGATACTAGAGGGTCGTAGTTAGAGTTTTCATGATTCTCAATGTTAATAAAGGCACACAAAATCCTTTAAGGGGCTATAAGGGTTTTTGTGACATAATAATAGTGGTGTACATGTTTTGTTTACAACTGTACATGACTTACACCTATTGTATGTTCCATATTAGAGTACTTAAGTAGGAGTTTACTCACATTTTAGTTGGAATTTTCATTGGAAGTGGGTTTCTCCAGGGTATAATTGTCTCAATTTTTCGTGTGGCATTGTTCTCTCTTATTTGTAATTATTTGTTAGCTAATTCTTACAAATTTGATCTTTAACACTCTCTTTAACCAAGATTAAATTTATAAGTTTATGAATTTGGTGCAATATAAGTACCCAAGTTTATGGATTGGAATCTTATGTCCAAGAAAGGAGTTAATTATTTAATTTTCTGTCGAACCATTCAACATGCTTACAAGAGTGACACTAAAGGTAAAATACTACCCTAGATATCTTGAGATAACCTCATGTTTGTTGAGTCTCCATTCCTTGAGAATCCATTCATGGGGAGAGGAAGCTAAAGTCACAAGCTTTCTTCAATGCATGAAAAGTTGGGATCTTGAGATTAAACACATGAGATTTAAAACATCTAAGGATTGGAACTTCTTCAACATTACTATAGATGGAGAGCATGATATCATATACGAAGTGGGATTTAATCACATGTGAATTGCCAAACAATGAGATGCCTCATATAAGTGTCTAAGAGTGGGCATGTTGGAATAAGTATTACAAGGCATTGATTACAAGCATGCAAAAAAAAGGGTGAGGGGAAAACATGTTTGATGAATCTTTGTAGGGTAAATTGAGGTGAAAGGACACCATTCACAAGTATGTAAGCATTAGCCTCAACTAAGAGCAACTTGAAATGAAAAATTAAATTGAGGTGAGAGGACACCATTCACAAGTATGCAAGCATTATTAGCCTCAACTAAGATCAACTTGAAATGAAAATTAAATTGAGGTTCAAATCTAACCAATAAAACAACTTACATATAAAGGGCCATTTGATCATACTTAACCTCAAGATGACATTAATAAATAAAATAATCAATGAGTATAACTACTATAAAGGCTATTGCAATTAACAAGACATTTAAGAGTTTCATTCCAACCATATGGTTTTTTGATGAAAACAATTAGACTACATAGATATAGACATTTTTACCCTTTAAGTATATTATAATATGATGTGCAAGCATAAATTTAAACTAGAAACCATCTTTTAGTTGAGCTGACATGAAGAGGAAAAACTAGTCCACCAAAATCATCTGAAGTCCAAGAAACTAAATGATACCTTAAAAAATTAAACCTCAATAAATAATATAATAAAAAATACCATCATCCTTAATAACCCAACAAATTAAATACAACCCTTTAATATCAGGAATATTTTAAATATATAAGTAACGAATATAACCCAACAAATTAAATACAACCCTTTAACATCACGAATATTTTAAATATATAAGTAACGAATATTTTATAAATATATAAATAAGTTTTTCTCTTTCTTTTTTTTTGTATGATGCGGGTGGGGACAAGGCTTTATCCACCCGGGAAAAAGCGACCCCTTACGGGAGCAAGACCTCTTCTAATGTCACATGCTAAACTAGACGATCCACTTGAACCGCTAAAAATAGCAAAACACTAACGCCATCATCGATTAAAATGTACATAAATATAAAAACATTAACGGCTAAAAATAGCATGTAGAAGAAAAAGAAAAAGAACGACGCCCGCGACTTAAATATCTCCAACTGTTAAGTTTATCGTCATCCCATTGGCGCAGTTTCTTTTATTTATATTCCACAACCCTATTTGTGTGTATTGGAGCTCCAAGTTTCGAATCCCGCTAACGGAACTTCATTTTTCTTCAGGCATAGAAAGCACCAATGGCTCCTCTGGTGGACGCGGCGTACTTGTACTCCATCGACAAGGCACGCAGAGACCTTCGGGCTCTCATTGCCGAGAAGAATTGTGCGCCTATCATGCTTCGTCTCGCGTAATCATTTCTCTTTTATTCTTCGTTTTAATTCTTTTAATCTCTTGATTTATCCCGCCTTTCTTTAGTTTTTGATTTAGAGAAAATTCAACGTTTATAATCAGTAGAATCGCAAGAATTGTTCGTATTGTTTTTAATCTTTTAATTCTTGTTTTGAAACAAATTTTATGGAAATTGAAGCGGTCGAAATCTTAACAAATTCGCAAGGATTGCTCGTTTTCTTGATTGCTTTTCTCTTTTGAAGTCTCTGTATTGTGGTTTTAATTCATAGGTCGCGTCAATTGTACGCCGAGCCTGCTAATTCTGTAATTTTGAATGTTGTTGAATTACAGAGTCTGAATTTTTTGTGCATTTGGAATTTTGTCATCACTATGATTTATTCTTTCTAATAATTTGGTAAATTCTCTTGCCGATGTATATATCTTTAGCTTAAATGCCGTGACCGAGGGTATCTCTTTTCTTGAGTTTATTGGGACTTTTACGTAAAATGCTATTAATTTGTAGAGTCTGAATGTCTTTCTTGTATTGAAATTTTGGCATCATAGGTTTTAATTCATTTATTTTTAATTATAATCTGGCATGCTCTCCTTGCTGCCTATCATTCTGTATAGGAGCCACGACAGGATATTTCTTCTTTTCAATCTAGTACAGACTTGCTAAATTGCAGTCTGAATTTCTTTGTTCTATAGAAATTTTGTCATCATAGGTTTTAACAATAACAACCACGATATATCCACAGTCCATAGTAATGCTTACAATGTTTCTGGATTTAAGTGTGTCAAGTTCTTTAACATCATGGGTTTTATTCATTTTTACTAATTCAACTGAGGGTTGAGGGTCCCTTACCCTTTCTGTTATAAAGATGAAAAAGATTTACGTTAGAGCTGAGAATTGAACTTCAGCTTTCTTGATAACAAATTTAAGGAGTCCAGTATGCAAAAAGGACCCGGATTCTATCCTGCACTATCGATACTTATCAAGGAAGGAAACCCGTGTAATGAAAGGGTTTCCAGATTTCTATTGGATGTTTTGAAATGTATTCTATATTTATATTAAGAACAGAAGAAAGAGATCAGAACCAGTTTTGTCTTCATCAATATTCACTATCTGGGCCACTCCCCTGCCTCCAGCCCTCCTGTTGCCGCTGCTAGCATCCACAGCATCGCCAACTCCATCTACAGTTTTGTGAATATATTTGATGCACCTCTCTGTTCTGATGGCTTTCTTGCTGTCTTAGTGAGGAAAATTGATGTGAAAGAGGCCATCAAAACATCTAAATTCACCTCAGATTGCTTGCCTTTTCCTTTAACATTATGCATCTCTTTCACCACTCCAAACAATGAAACAAATCTGGTTTCCAGCTCATGGAAGGAGCCATGGAAACCAGTTCATGGTGCTCCCTGCCAGAAATTGCTAGCAAGGACGGAGAGCCAAATGCCACCATGTAGTTAGTCACCATCGAGAAGAACATGGAGGCTAGATCGGCTTCACTCAGCTCCACATCTCTGTTTCCACATAGTCTACCCCTAGAATGTCCATTATGGCCTGATGAATTGCCCCTGATTTGAATGATGAAGACATTCAAAAAATCATAGGGTTTATTTTATTGTTATTATAATCTGGCATATTCCCCTTGTTGCATATCTCTTGGCGTAGATGTCACAACAGAGGGTATGTCTTCCATCAACTGTAGCTAGCCAGACTTGCACCAGGCCTTACCTATTGGGGCAGGCCACACCCTGCAAGTTGGAACAGTATCCCAGTTCTTAACTTTGCTTCTGGGCAATTGAATCTGTGGTTCTGTGATAAAAGTGTATATGCTTTTACTGCTTGAGAGTAAAGACCATCTTGTGTACGGTGTTTTATACTTTCATTATTATAGAATATTGTTAAATTGCAGAATCTGAATTTCTTGTTTTGATTATAGTTTGACATTGCTGGGTTTCATGCCCCACACTAGAGGCAAATGTAGTTTAGGTCTGTTTGACTCTGGTTGATTTCTCTGTCCCTGCCCTTTAAAATTAGAACAGTAATGTTCACAGTACCAGAAGGATTAAATTCCTTAAAATAACTGTGCATTGAACATGCTTTACCTTGCATAATTATTTCTCTTTGATCTTTTCATTTGTTGGGCATTTTTCAGAAATTATTAACAATTTCATAGAAAATTTTAGGGTTAAAATCTGCATAACTGAAATAATTGTTCTGCTGCATTTGGTTTTTGAAATCTTTGTATTGACATTACATACTCTGAAGGTCATACATATTTTATATGGATAATGCTTACTCAGTAAACTTATATTCAGAATTGTAAGATTTTATTGGATATTATCCTTGGAGAATCAGCTGCATGTTACTATTAAGTTAGTCTTCATGACCAATCTTTCATGCATATGATTCACATGAAAACTGATTCAATATTAACTTGACATTAACACATAGCTGATTCTCTAGAAGGATTATTACAATGATGCATGAGGCAATCAGTAAATGCTCGTTGAGATTTGTAATGTTTGGTTTCATGCTGTGATCTGGATTGAATTGGGAATCCAGTGGACAACACACTAAATTGTGTGAATTCAATGTGCTATAGGTGGAAGTGACTTAAATACAATGATTGCATTATATACATAATTGCATAATTGTAGCTAAATGAGCCACAACTAAATGGACATAAAAATATAAACAAAGAGAACAACTTCTGCAGAAAAGAATTTACTGCTTCATTGATATGGTAGGTATGAATACATCTCTCTCTGAGAAGAAATGAAAGCTATTTCTTCCATGCCATTACAAATGGAGGCTAGCAATCCCATGAAGAGATGTGAACCTATCATTCTTTGTCATTTGTGAAGAGATTTTTTTCTATAAAAACATTCTCCTTACTTTCTTCTATTTAGAAGAAGCACATTACTTGATACAACCAAGTACATAAAAGAATGATAAGACTCAAAAGGGAAGACGAAGTGTTCCACCTTGGGAATACAAGAAGTTACCCAGCATGCATGGATGAGGAAAAATTGGATTGGTGGCTTTCGAAAATGAAGTTGAACAGAAAGCAGATATCATATTTGTCATCAAGGTTTATGGTGAACTTGGGTTTGATAGACATGCGGGCATCTCCACCTTTTTCTTCATCAGAAGATTTTACGAGGCAACCTCGGAATTGGCCAATGACAGCTTGATCCCAAATTCTACAACGAGTGTCTATAAGACTAGCAAAGTATTCTGCTCCTATATCATAGTTGAAATGTGGATGTAAAATTATGTCAACTAAAGAGAAATGCACATGGAAGAAACCCTTTGCTTTCCATTTCCTTCTTCCTGTATCAACATAGCTGACCAAGTGTTGTCAGAAGCATCAGTGTATAAAAACAAAGGTAAATCAGAAGCAGGAATTTGCAGGGATGGCAAATATTGGCATTTTGCCTTAATTCTTTGGACTGCCTCTGTAGCTTCTAGAGACCATCCTTCTTTGCCTTCTTTTAGATGAGATTGGATGACTCGGCGATCTTCAGCTAAACCTTTATAGAAAGGAGAGACATAATTTAAACATCCCAAGAATCTCTGAAGTTGTTTCTTGTCTTGCAGTATATCTGGGAATTCCTGGATCCTCTGTAAGATGTGTGTCTGAAGTTGGATTTTTCCATTATTTAGATGTAAACCAAGGAAATCAATTTGGATTTGTCCAATCACCATCTTTTTAGCTGTTAAACATATCCCATGTTTTTTGATGGCTGCATAAAGTTCCTCAAGATGCTGCAAATGGTCAGTGACTGAATCAGAGAAAATAAGGATATCATCAATATAGACAGCACAAAAATCTTTCAGGTGTCTTAATGCTTGATCCATGCGTCTTTGGAAATATGCAGGAGCAGTACATAAACCAAATGGCATAACGTTCCATTCATACAATCCTTGTGGAACAGAGAATGCTGTCTTGTATCTGTCTGATTCTTTTACTTTAATTTGTCAGAATCCTGATTTACAGTCAAACTTTGAGAAGATCTTCTTAGTGGCGGCTCTTCTAATTAAATCAGTGCTAAATGGTATGGGATAGTTAAATGGAAGGATAATGTCATTAAGAGGTTTGTAATTGATACACAATCTCTTTTTCCCTCTTACCTGTTCTGCTCTTTTATTTACCAGGAATGCTGGACATGCAAATGGACTTTTACTGGGGCGGATGAAATGCCCATCAAGTAGTTCTTGCAGCTGTTCATCCATTTCTTTTGTTTCTTTTGGACTCATTAGATAGGCTGGCTCATGTGGAATGACTGATTGGCATTCTGGCCTAATTTGTATTTCACATTCTTCATGATCCTGGGACCAGAACTGTAGAGGGTTCATGCTGCAACAATTTGTCTCAAATCTTTGTCTAATTTCACTAAATACTTCTGGAATCTTTTCTGCTAGTTCTTTCACTGACTCTTTTTGTTTCTTTTTCCCAGTATTTTCAAATTTATGATTCACAATTTTAAGTGCAGGGATTTCAATCTGTCTGTCTTCATGTCTCAAAGAGATCTTATGTTTCCAGAACTGAAGTGGCTCATATTTGGTTAGAAATAGAAATCCTAATAGAACATCATCCTCTAAATCATTGTACTCAATAAAATCAGTGACAAATATTTTACCCATAATTTCTATGTGGACATCTTGTGCATACCTTCCCATCTAAATCCTTTCTCCATTTATTGCATAACTATGTGGAAGATTAGGTCTTTCTTTCCAAAATTGGGGAGGAATGGCATTGGTTTTAGCCAATGATCTTGAAGAACCTGTATCCACAAATGCATCTAGAGGAATCTTTTTGAATCCTGGAAAATGGAAATTAATTCTGATATAATTACCATTGTTTGCAAGTAAAAGAGAGCATGACTTTTCCCTTGTTTTAGCAATAAGGCTATTGCTGCTACTACTGGCTTCTGATTCTTCTTCTAAAGCAGATTCTTTGTCAGACTCAGCTTGTTGGTCTGCTTTGAATAAAATATCTTTAATTTCTCCCACTTCAGCAGAGAGATTTCTTATTTCTTTGTGCTGAGTTTTGAGCAATCTTTTTAAATCTGCAACATCATTCATTAGTAACTCAAATTTCTTAAAGATTGCAATGACATCAGTGTCAAGATCAGAAGCTTTCGGTTTAGGAGAAGATTTTTCTTTTCCTTTTCTTTTCCATGGAGGGATCTTGTATCCATGATCTATTTCTTTTTCAACCCCTTTTGAAGGTTTTTTCTGTAATTTAAGCTGCTTTTCTACCTCAGTCTTATCTGACTCTAAGGTTTTCAGCTTTGCCAAGTGTTGGTGGACAACTCTCTTTCTTTCTTCCTTTGTTCTTGCCATTTTGTAAGGATCTTTGGATTTTTCAATCTGAATCTAAACCTTGAGATCTTGTAGAGTATTCTTAAGAAGTGAGGTTAGAAAATCCTCATCTGGGTCTGAGCTCTCTGATTCAGGGTCAGACAAATTCTGCATATGTTTATGACGATCCTTTACATCTTTGAATTTTAACATGAAACTAGAATCAGGAACAACTTCAACTGATTCATACAGATCTTGTAATTCTGTAATATTGCTACTATCAACAACTTCCCATCCTGGGTTATTTTGTTCAAACATTGCATAAATCTTTGTGCCAGGATTTAATTTCTTAGGACAGTTAGTAGCATAATGAGGTCCTTTACAAATAAAACACTTGATTCCTTTGGGGACCTTATTAGATCTTTTTCTTAGCAAATACGGAGGCATTTTATGAAATTTTCTTCTTTTATAGGGAACTGCTCTATATTTCTTTTTATGTCCATATTTACCATGCTTGCTGCGTCTAAAAGTGTATTCTCCTTCATGATGTTTTGTCTGAGAACACCTTTTACATCTGCATTTCCTACCACAGCCCCTTTTCTTAAACTGTTTGAGTTGCTGGAAATCTTTGAGTTGATTAATTGGAGGAAGATCACAAAATTCTTTTAAATTACATGTGTAATTGTATTCTTTCTTATTGAGTTGGAGAGCACCCAACAAACATTGCTTTTCCAGCTTATATCTGATCAACCTTTTTATTGTAGGGAAACTCACATCATCAAGCTGTTTGTGCTCCTTTCTGATTATATAATCTTGTGCCCATGCACCTAAACCACAGGGTAGAGAGTTCAGGTAATATTGCTTTGTGGTTAGATCATGCATTTTATTTGCTGCAACCATATAAGATTCAAACATGCAGTTGTATTCATCAAATTTGGCAAGATTTTTAAGCTTCATAGATTGTAGAATCTTATTGGCTTCTAGGGCTTGATTAGAAATGTCATCACAGAAAAGATCTGTTAATAGCCATTTGAACTCATCAAATCCAGCTTGAAATATATCATCTTTTCCCAAATTTTTAGGATCCACTAGAATGGGATCTATTGATTGAGCAGGAATATTTTTAGGCATTGGGCCTTGGTCTAGCAAATTATTCCACCAGTTTCTCAATTTTCCAGACATAAGCCTTACAACATAAAGAACCTTTGCAGGTTCTGTCCATGAACCACTTCTTTCAAACAAATTTTCCAATGTGTCAGTCCATGTACAGATGGCTTCATATGGATTAACTAATTTATCAATGTTTAAGATATAACCACTGGATGCATAAGGTCGCATTTGCTCAGGCTTGAGGTTCTCTGTGATTGGTTCTTGCATTTCAATATCCATGGTTAACTTCTTCAATGATTCCCATGGTTCTTTTTCTTCTATTTGTTTATATCCAGAGAAATCTAAAATAATTTCCTCAAAGTCATTATTTACAGAGGAATCAGAGTCACTAGGACTGTCAGAAACATTCAAAGTATCTACATCAGAAGATTCAACATCAGATTCTTTATTTGCATAACCAGGTTCATCCATGTAGACTGGTTCTTGTTGTTCTTCATCTATTCCCAATTCTGCTAGCCAATCTTTGAGTGGTTCTTCTTTATTAGCCAAAGTATGCTCTTTAACCTTAGGCATAGGGACATGGGGAGTTGGCTTGTGTAAAGGTTTCCTAGAAGTTGAAGCTTTGTCTTCCTCACTGTGCAGAGGTTTACTTATTTGGATTAGAACCTTCTTTGGTTTAGGAGGTTCTACAAATTTTCCTTTTTTCTCTCTGTCTTCTTCTTCTGAACTATCCTTACCAACCTGGGATACTCTTATTTTCTTTTTAAGAATCCTTATCTTTTCTAATTTCTTAGCAACAGAGTCTAAGAGATTCTTATTCTCAATATCGGCAACCTTTCTGGAGGTTTCATTGGTCTGCTGATCAGCATAAATATTGGTAAGGTAGTTGTCTTGATGTTGTTGTGTAGAAATAATAGTTTTTACACTATTATGAACTTGAGTAACATCATAGTTGACACTGGTAATGTCATGAGACAGAGTTCCACAATAGTGTTCAACATTCTTTATAGCAGTAAAATGCCTTTGTTGATCTTCAGAGACTATTTCTATCTTATTTACAGTTTTTAAAGCTTGGTCACCACTAAATCTAATATCTACAGCCATGTCATCTATATTTTCTTGTGCAGAGATCATCCATTGTGCCATCCAATTTCTTTGGGCTTCAGAATTCTTTTGTTTCTTTCCCAGCTCTGTATGAAGTCTGGCTTCATATTTTCCCCACAATCTCCGATTAGGATTGATGACTGAAAGTTTCAGGAGTAGGCCATCTACCTGGTTCATAACTGATAATCTCCTGTTCCTGATTATTGAATTCCATCTTATATTTACTCTTTTTCTCAGATCCAGCTTCTTGGGATTCTAGGGATGTTTAAATTATGTCTCTCCTTTCTATAATGTTAGTCTCAAATTTCAATAGCCAAACTTGATTTGACCTCAAACCAATGTGAGAAATGCAAACCCTAAAAATACAGACTTAGCCAAAATTTCAAATTTAACCTCAGAGACAGGCACACCCCGGAAAGATAGACAGAAGAAAGAAAGACAATGACAAAACGACCCAAAAGCAAAGCCAAAAGACCCGAAACGAAGCAAAAATTAGGGGGGCCCCATTTGCAATGGGGTGATGTGTGAAAAGGTCACAACAATTTGGAATGGCTTTTGTCATTTTGGAATCGAACCCACAGGTTGAAAGTTGATTCCTATTCGATTTTGAATCAGTGCCCGAAACGATTCCAAACTGGATTCGCTTAGGAAAGGGTGGCAATTCGGTAACACAACTAATAATTTGTCTTGCCTGGCAAGACTCACAAATTATCTCGATCATTCAATATGGACATTGAAGCACAAATGCGAATCCTGCATGAATCCGCCTCAATCTAGGTAGGGCAGATAGTTTCACTACCGAAACCAAATACGCTTAGGGTTTTCGTCCTAGGGTTTAGACTCCGAAGAGCTCCTCCAAAATACTGAAATAAAATAATAATCTAGCTTAAGCAAATGAGTCTCCAAAGCCTTTTTTTATAATCTCCAATCTCAACGCCCTAATTAGGGTTGTGCAACCTTTTAATTAATTTCAATTGACCCCATGTCTCCCTAAGTTGCCAATAAAGTAACTTTATTAAATTAAATAATGTTAGTTAAATATTAAATTTAACTTTATATTTTAATTTTATTTAAAATAATAACTCAAAATGCCTTATGTCACCCCTAAATCATTCATTTAAGAAATCACTAACTAATCAAAAATAACAACCCTGCCAACGGCCAAGTCGGTGACCAAAATTGAAACTTACTATAAATAGTAAGTATGGACAAGCTGTATGAAAACCTACCAAAAAGTGTCAGGTATCTCCAATAAACCCTTTGAACACATTGGCAACATCAAGATACTCCTCTAAACTGGCTGACACAATCCTTGAAAGCCAACTCAAATTGCACTGCAAGAGACCCCGAAAATTGGGACATTACACCATTGTTGTTGGAGTTGTATAGTAGCATGGTTTCTGAAGAGTTAATAAGAATGAATGTTCTCAGTCTAAGTTGTCTCTAGTCACAATTTCTCATTTCTTTTAATTGAGTTGCTAAGGGCTTTTTCAATTCTTTGCACACATTTGCTGTGTCAAATTGTTATTTGATGTTAGTTATTACTTAAGATGTAATATAAGCCTTTTGTCAGTAATAGTAGGAAATATGGAATTTGTGAGGGATTAATAAGTAGAGCCTAGATCATAGGGCCATATGCACCTAGTTTAGTTATTGTAAGGCAATAACAAAGAAAATAAGCCAATAGAAATATTGTAGTGTTACATTGCAGTGGAGACACCAAGTTAGTGACTGTTTCTTTAGAAAGGCACCGATCCATAGGCTAAATACCTCCTCTTGTTGTGATCTTTTCACACATCAACCCATTCAAAATGGGGATCCCCTAATTTTTTGCTCCATTCGAGTCTTTTGGCTTTGGTTTTGGTTGGTTTTCTTGCTGTCTCTCTTGTTTTCGTTTGTCTTTCCGGGGATGTGCCCATTTTTTGAGCTTAAGTTGAAATTTTGGCTAAGTCTGTCAAATTAGGGTTTTGAATCTTCAGGCTATTTTGAGGTTAAATTGAGTTGGCTAATTGAAATCTGAGCTTGGCATTGCAGTTAGAAGGCTTCAGGCAAGTTCCCATCAAATTTTCGCTGAATTTTGACAACTTTCTATTTTTAGCAAGTACTCCTTTCATGAGCAATTTTTAGGTTTTGCATGTTGGATTTTTCAATGCATGTCCAGTAATCTTTCTGGGTTTTTCAAGAGCTTCGTGACGAGGTAACATGCAAGTCGGGATGATGACTTTTAGCAATTTTGACTCCAGGAGCCGTTTTTAGGGTTTGCATGTCTGATTTTTCAATGCATGTTAGGATATTCTTTATGGGTTTTTCGAGAGCTTCGCAGCGATGTGACATGCAAGCAAAGTTAATCATTTTTCAGGAACTTACTATTTTTAGCCAATGCTCGCATGCAGACCAATTTTCTAGGTTTTTTGAGATCTCTCGGGCAATGTGACATGCAAACACATATTGCAGCTGACTAATCACCTTTTTAGGCACTTACTATTTTTAGCAGGTCCACTCTGGCAGCTCCCCAGCACTTCAGTTTCACGAGCAGAACAACATGCAATAGAAACGGGGTCAAACGGAGGTCATTTGAGGCACATGCAAAACAGATTAGGGTTTCCAACTTTGGGACTCAAAACGAGGGGTAAAACGCCAGAATATTTGAAAACAGATGTATCCCATTGTGATTTGCTACGCCCTTAATATTATTGTACATCGGGTTATGAAGAGTCGGCTTGTGGCTATCTTAACTCTCTATTAAGTCATATTATCATTAGTATATTGTTATTTAGTTGTTTAGGTAGGCCTAAGTCTTATATAGGTGTGTCTAAGTCGGCCTAGGTGATATCCTTGGCATAAATAGGTATATATAGGAGGTTGTGAGTCTTATTTCATCATCAAGTGTGAAGTGTGTTCTCATTAGAGATATTTGGAGGTTTGCCCCCTCGAAGTGGCTTGTTATTCTCAGTTATTATCAAGTATTTGCAGCATATTTCATATCATATTCTTCTATTGTGTAATTTCATAACAAGTGGTATCAGAGCATGATCTTGGCACCATAGAGGCAAGGTTTTTCTCAATTTTAGAGGCTATTTTTGGAAGAGCATATCTTTCAGATTTTGGCGATTTTTTTTCTAATTTTTAAAGGGTTTTTGAAGAATATATTAAAGAAGCTACAGTCCAGATTTCAGAAGAATTGGAGCAGAATTAAGCGAATTATTGTAGAAATAGGGTTTCTACACTATTTTTTTGGAATCTACATATCTCGCACATCTTGTTGAATTGGAGTCTGATTTTTATTGGGTTTTTTAAGACATAATAAAGGAGATTACAGTAAAAATTTGAGAGAATTTAAGTTTCATTTGTGTGATTTATTTCAACATTAGTGGTTTCCATCATGTCGGGGCCTTGGAACAAGGGGTAAGAAGAATGTCACTCCGGGGAAGTCTCCTGATAAGGATGGTGAAACAATTGAGGATATTACTCATAATGAGGAAATAAATAAGGTCAAGGAAGAAATTTCCTCAATTAAGATGGATATGTGTGACCTAAGAGGAGATATATCAGACATACGAAACATGTTAAGCACCTACAGGGTTGAATCAAGAAAGGAGTTCTCAAGCGGCCAAGGTGAAAATTCTAGGTCAGCTACTACTGACACAAGCTTTAGTACTCCTATGGGATCTAGAATTTATTTCCAAAGGTGGATATGCCAAGTTCGATGGTAAGGATCCTCTAACATGGATAAACCAAATAGAGAATTTTTTTGAAGTACACCAAATCCCAAATGGACAAAAGGTCACGATGACTTCCTTATATCTAGAACCGGATCAATTCATTTGGTATCGTTGGCTTTGCACTCATCGAAGTAAAAAGGGGCTCACCGTCTCATGGTCAATTTTTACAGAGGAACTCCAAGCACAATATAGTAATAGCGTCACAGACAACTTCTTTAGCCAGCTAGCTAAACTTCAACAAACAGATCAGCTAAGGATTATATTCAACAATTCCAAAAATCTATCCTTAAGGGTGGATACAATTACGGAGGAAAACTTGAATGACTTATTCTTGGGTGGTCTCAAGGATCACATTCAACATGAGGTACGCATGTTTAGCCCTAGTTCCATAAATGAGTCTTTTATCTTAGCACGCAGGGTAGAGGAGAAATATTTGATTCCTAAGAAGCAAGGGGCTAATGTGACAAGAGAGAAAGGATATTCAACACAACCTACTAAGTTGACTCCACAAGAAATTGAGGAGAAAAGAGAAAAAGGCTTGTGTTTCAATTGTGATAGCAAATATAGTCGAGGACATAAATGTAGTGAAAAAAATTGTTTTATATTGAAGGTCCCAATGAGGAAGAAGAGGAGGAACCCATTAGAGGATGAAAGGGAGTCAAATGAGGAATCACATGATTCTCAACCAATCATTTCTTGTCATGCACTCTCAAGTTTTAGTGCTCCACAAACTCTCAAGGTGGTGGGGTTCTAAAGAAGTAAAGTAATGTGTTGATCGACTCAGGTAGTACTCATAATTTCATCAACAAAAGTTAGCTACTCGTCTAAATTGTTTCATATATCCAACTCCAGAGTTTCAAGTTTTGATTGTAGATGGTGGTACAGTTAGTTGTTCAGGGAAGTGTCATAGCATTAAATTATCCATGGGAGATTATCAACTTGATACCCCAATGTATGCGATATCCATGGGTGCAACAGATATTGTTTTGGGAGTACAATGGCTTACTACATTAGGAACAATTGAGATGAACTTCCAAGAACTATTCATGAGATTTCAATCATAAGGAAGGCTAGTAGAGCTAAGGGGGTTGAAGGCAAAATCTCCACAAATGGTAAGCTCTCATCAAATGCAAAAGTTGCTTAAGAAAGGAGTGGATGGATTTGTGGCCCAACTATGTTCATTAGAAGTCTCTCAATCTATTAATCCTACTCATCCAGATTTGTAAGCTATAATTGATCGCCACTCAGTTGTTCTTGGAGATATGCCTAAAGGACTTCCTCCTAAGAGGGATCATGATCATGCCATATAGTTAGTCCCAGGGAGCCAACCACCGAACATCAGGCCTTACATGTATCCACACATACAAAAGAGTGAGATAGAAAAGATTGTTGAAGAAATGCTAGAGGCAGGAATCATCAAGCATAGCCAAAGTGCTTACTCCTCACCTGTAGTGATGGTGCAAAAGAAGGATGATACTTGGCGCATATGTCCAGACTATAGAGTGCTCAACATGTACACCATCAAAGATAAGTTTCCTATTATAGTCATTGATGATTTGCTAGATGAATTCAATGGAGCTATGTACTTTACAAAGTTAGATCTTAGATCCGGTTATCACCAAATTCGATTAAGGAGGAAGATATTTGTAAGATACATTTAGACTCATGAGGGTCATTATGAATTTTTGGTGATGCCATTTGGTCTTACAAATGCACCATCTACATTCCAAAGTTTGATGAATTCCATTTTAAGAAGTTCTTGAGAAAGTTTGTGTTAGTATTCTTTGATGATATATTAATTTATAGTAAGACTTGGGAAGAAAATTTGCAACATGTGGATCAAGCATTACAAATACTTGAAGATCATAAACTCTATGCTAAGCCATCCAAGTGTGCTTTTGGTCTTACAAAGGTGGAGTATTTGGGACACATAGTTTCACATGGAGTAAATGTGGACCCTAACAAAATTAAGGCTATCATGGAATGGGCTTATTCCAAAACCATTAAGAAACTCGAGAGGATTCTTGGGATTGACAGGTAATTATGAAGATTTGTGAAGAATCAGGTGCATAGCAGCACCTCTACCACTCTATTGAAGAAGGATTCTTTTCATTGGAACGAGTCTGCCAATACAACATTTGAGAGATTGAAGGAGGCTATGTGTACAACTCCAGTACTTGCCACTCCTGACTTCACCAAGGAATTCATTGTGGAATGTGATGCTTCTGGAAATCGGATAGGAGCAGTGCTCATGCAAGAAGGTTGACCAATTGCTTTTCAGAGTCGTCAATTAAAAGGTAAGAATCAACTAAAACCTATTTATGAGAAGGAAATGCTAGCAATACTCCATGTAGTGAAACAATGGCGGCCTTACCTATTGGGTAGACATTTCAAGGTTAAGACAGATCATGATAGCCTAAAATATTTTTTGGAACAACGACTATCTTCTGAAGAGCAACAAAAATGGGTCACTAAGATGTTAGGATATGACTTTGAGATTGTATATAAGAAAGGGAAAGAAAATATTGTCGCAGATGCGCTGTCAAGGAAGGATGAGAAAGATGAATCCTTATTGTGTGCCCTTTCAATATTACAAGTAAATTGGGTGGAGGAAGCCAAAGCAGAGTGGCAAAATGATGTTGCGACAAGTAATCTCATCGAGCAATTAAAAAGTAATCCTAGTAGTTCAGATAAGTTTTGTTGGAAGGGAGATACTCTTTGGTATAAAGAGCGTGTGTATCTCTGCAAGAATTCCAATGTTAAAATCAAGATTCTCACAGAGTTGCATGAGTCTCCAGTGGGTGGTCATTCAGGATTTTTGAAGACATATCATCGAGTCAAGCAGGATTTCTTTTGGGAGGGGCTTAAGGGTGATGTTCAAAAATTTGTGGTTGAATGTTTGGTGTGTCAAAGGTATAAAGGGGAGACAATTAAGACACCAGGTCTCTTGCAACCCTTATCTATTCCTAGCCAGCGTTGGGAAGAGGTATCCATGGACTTCATCACAGGGCTTCCCAAATCTAAAGGTCATAATGTCATCATGGTGGTAGTTGATCGGCTCACTAAATATGCACATTTTATTGCATTAGCACATCCTTTTACAACAAGTGCAGTGGCTAAAGCTTTTTGGGAGAATATCCAAAAGCTACATGGTACACCTAAAGTTATTGTTAGTGATCGTGATCCTATTTTCACTAGTCACTTTTGGAAAGACTTATTCTCATGTTTGTGTACTCAATTGGCTCTTAGCTCTTCATACCACCCTCAATCAGAGGGGCAAACGGAGGTTGTTAATAAGTGTTTGGAAGGATATCTATGTTGTTTCACTTCAGAGAAACAGTCTCAGTGGGTAGATTGGCTACCACTTGCGGAATGGTGGTATAACACTTCTTTTCATAGCTCATCAAAAATGTCTCCATTTTTGGCACTTTATGGATATCATCCTCCTTCCATCACATCATCAATTAAGGTGTCCCTAAGAGTTCAGGCAGTAGAAGACCACTTGCTTCATCAACCACAAGTACTTTCAGGACTCAAGGAGAATTTAGCCATGGCACAAGATCGAATGAAACAATAGGCAGACCAACATTGTAGTGAAAGAAGTTTTGAAGTTGGGGATTGGGTCTTCTTGAGATTGTAGACTTATAAGAAAATCTCACTAAAGCAAAAAAAAAGAATAATAGGTTGTTTCCAAGGTATTATGGTCCATACCAAATCATGCAAAAGATCTAAGAGTGTTGCCTTACAAGCTTCGAGTTGCCACCAACAACAAAGATACATCCGCTTTTCATGTTTCCCTGCTTGAAGAAGGCTGCACTGGGGCATAAATATTCCCACTCAAACAACACTTCCCAAGTTGATGAAGAAGGAAGAACTATTTGGAACCATAGTGCATTCGTCAAATAGGCACAAAGAAGCCGAGGAATAGAACTCTCACTAAGTATCTCATCCAATGGAAGAATTTACCAGTTGAAGATGCCACATGGGAGGACGAGGAGTTCATTCAAAATAATCCAAACTTGATTAGCATTGATGACAATGCTTCTTTGATGAAGGCATGCTATGCCCTTTAATATTATTGTACATCGGTTATGAATAGCTCTGGTTTGTGGCTATCTTAACTCTTTATTGTCATATTATCATTAGTATATTGTTATTTAGTTGTTTAGGGCTCTACCTGTCTTATATAGGTGTGTCTAAGCTCTGCCTTAGGTGATATCCCTTGCATAAATAGGTATATATAGGAGGTTGTGAGTCTTATTTCATCATCAAGTGTGAAGTGTGTTCTCATTAGAGATATTTGGAGGTTTGCCCCCTCGAAGTGGCTTGTTATTCTCAGTTATTATCAAGTATTTGCAGCATATTTCATGTCATATTCTTCTATTGTGCAAGTTATTTCATAACATGATTAGTATCCTCCAAGCAATCCACTGGTGAAATTTGAGCGCAATCCGAGTACTTACTATTTATAGTAAGTCACCTCTAGAACTGGGCTATAAATAGTAGGCCAACACTGGAAGCTAGTGTGAACGGGTCAAACAAGTCATGAGGATCCCATGGAGCGAATTTCAAGTCAATACGAGTTGCAGAGGTTCGAGGATCAGAGGGTTACTAAAAATAGAAAGCGAGGGCAAAATTGGCTGAGTATTCGGGAGCCACCTCTAGAAGAATCCTCAACACTTCAGGTGAAAATTCTAAGGCATGCAAGAAGAAATGGAAGTACCCCCTCTAATATGCGCCCATCATGGAGAAGACAAGCTGATATTTTCTAAGGCATGTGAAATGGAAGAGCACCCCATGAAATGCGCCTAGACTGAAGAGGAGGTGTTTGAGAAATATTTTGAAGTGTTCAAACTAGAAGCTACTCCCCCTAAATGTGCCCAAATTGAAGAGGTGGCAAGAAATTTGTCTAAGGAAAAGGAAAATGGCACCACCACCTCAAGAATGCGCCCATTCTATGTAGGAGGCATGAGAAGATCTCTAAGTGTTTGCGAGTGGTAGTAAGATTTCCCAAATGCACCCTAGAAGAGGAAGAAGCTAGAAAAATCTCTAAGTATAAAAAAGAAAATGGAAGGAGCCACCCTCAAATGCGCCCAACTTGAGTGAGTTAATCAAAAAGTTTCTAAGGTGTAGACAAAGGAAGCAAGGGGTCTCAAATGCGCCCAAGGTAGTGTGAGGGCTTGAACAAATGGTAAGGCAGGAAAAATGGAAGTACACACCTTCCATATGCGCCCTCGAGCAAGGAGTGAGGTGAGAAAAGTTTAAGTCAAGGAAAGTGGAAGCTTACCCGTCCATATGCGCCTATCTAGAAATGAAGACATGAAAACTTTCTAAATGTTGCAAAGTGGAGGCAGGATCCCCCATATGTGCCCAAGCAAGGAGTGAGGAAGAAAAAGTTTCTAAGTAATGAAAAGTGGAAGCTCCACCCTCAATATGCGCCCATCATGAAGATGTTGACTAGAGATTTGTCTAAGGTACGTAAAATGAAAGCTAAAGGGGTAAAATGTGCCCATCATAGGCAAGTTGGATAAATTTTCTAAGGAGTGAAGTCAAAAGTGGAGGCTTGACCCCCTAAATGCGCCATCTTGTGAAGGAGGTTAGAGATTTTTGCCTAGGCATTGAAATGTGAACCAAATCTCTCCAAAGGCACCCAAGACTAGAGAGGTGAATAAACATTAGTGAGAAATATTTTTCAAGGTTGAGAAAAATTAAGTGACCCCCTTTTATGTGTGACCATGAATAATAAAGTTGTAAAATATTTTTCTAAGGGGGAATATTTTTTTTAGTCAGGAGGGTCTTCAATAGTTTTCTAAGGGGGAATAAACTTTGAAAATGTTTATGCCTTGCCTTGAGATTTCAAAATAGGCGCCTGGCTTATGATGGATAAAATTTTCTAAGGGGAGATAAAATTTCCTAAGGCTCAGATGGATAAAATTTTCTAAGGCATAGAAAAAGAGGGCAAAAGGGGTCAAGTGCGCCTAAGCTCAAGATGGGTTGATTTTTGTCTAAAAATAAAAGAAGACTCCCTCGGGATGAAGTGAAACTCAAGCATCAAGCTCTTGAGAGAAGATGGACAAGATAGGTGAATGAAATTGCTTAGGCAAGGGGATGAAAACATTAGGACGTTAAATGCGCCCATGGTGAAAAGTTATCAAGGAGGCAAAAGTTGTGCTAGAGAAAATGATAAACACTATCAGGTCCAAAGATCAATCAAACCTTGGAAATCAGAACATGGAGATCAGGTAAGTGAAGAGATTTTATATTATAAAGTGTTTTGATGCTCTTCTCTTTATTTGTTTTGCAGGATGAATGTCGGGACCAAAGTGTGATAACTTGAGGTGATGGAATAGATACTCCAAGACAACATTGCAACCTTGGAAGATAAAGTTACATGTTTCAAGCTCCTCCATAATGTCTCAGTTGCGCCCAAATCGTGAAAGGAGATGTTGGAAGAAATGGCTAAGTGTTGGAATTTCTCCACAAAGACCTAATATGCACCTAGCTCAGGGAGACAGGTGGCAAACAAGAAGTGATTGAGTCCGGGATAAGAAAATCCTTCAAGATCAGGATGGAGAAATAATGAAAGCCTAGGCATTAAAGATCATCCTCAAGCACTTCAAAGTTAAAGAACAACCACAGGATGGATTGAAGGACAAAGTGGAGGAATTCTTCTCAAGTATGAAATCCTTCTTCGCAATGGACCCAGAGAGTGTTTTCCAGCCTACTTCACCCAACCTAAAATGCAACAGTGTCAAGGAGGAAAATCATCATCAAGCAGGAGAAAGAGGTTGCAGTCTTGAAGTTTCAGATTGAGAACGTGCCTGTCATTCCAGTTCAAGAAGTTGAAGCTATGTTGGCCAGATTCATAGAGTTCACAGTCAAGGAGAAGAACAGTGGGAACGTGTTTTTGGATGAGAATCTTCTAGAGGACATTGGGCATTAATTGCTCATAATGGTCAAAGGAAGAAAGTGGGAATCTTTTGGCTCATTTATTGCCCCACTCCTCTTTGTGGCAGTTTTTAGGGTGAATCTTGTTTAGGGCTGAGGTGGCACGATCTGGGCTATCCATTTGATTGTAATCTGAGCCGTCCATTGGACTTGGCCAGCTATATAAGGGGCACCCCCCCTCATTTGTACCTCATTAGATTAGCAATCATAGAATAGCAGAGCATAGAGAGACAATTAGCATAGTTTGATAGCATAGCATAGCTTGAAGAGGAAGGAAAGCTTTCTCATTGAATGCTTTGTAAGAAGTTGTTGTGAACACTCTCATAATAAAAAGAGTTTTCATTGATGGTGATTTCTTCTTTTGTTGTGAGTAGCTAGCAGGGCTCCTTCGTCCTTCCGAATCACTTAGCATTTTAAAGTAGAATGAATTTCATTTCATGCAAGTAGATAGTAACTGTGGAATGTGGTGTTTAATCTGAACAAGCTTCGTTTATCCATACTACTAGCGGGCTCACTGATGATGTGTTTGCCTTGCGTGGTCAACTGGAACGTTGTGAACTTAATTTCAATTATGGTTTGAATGTTGGTATACGTTGTTATGATGGTATCTTCATGTTAAGTCGTGATTTGAATACCTCTACTCACCTCCCTTGAAGATTGCACCGACTTCGTGGAAGCTGTCCAAAGCGAGGCAAAGCGAAGTCTGGTTGAAGTTTGCTGAAGTTGATCTCCACATCCCACACTTAGGATAAAATATAGATTCTCTAATCCCTGCAGCCATTCAATTCCGCACTTTTCTAGTTAGTATTAGGAAACTTGCACTTTATTGACAAATTTCTCGAACCACGTGAAAACCCTTTAGTCCATTGTCTGCTGTCTGTTGTCGAACAATTACGTAAGTCCCCTCGTGGTACCAACAAATCACAACCAACCAATTGAACCTATTCCATTGCATAAAAGGAACCTTGGAGTTGAACGCATGAACTTTCTTGCAATCTTAGCATGCTGGATACTTTGATCAAGAGAGAATAGAGTAACCGTTGGAAACTTTATTCAGCTGTTTGGTGCGGTCACAAAAAACATATCAACACCTCCCAACACACAATATCTCAAATCATGGAAAATTCACTGATTGTAAGTTAATTGTTTAAATTATTGTTGCATTCATACCTGAGAAGTTAAAGATTACAAGGAAGTAAGCCATTATTGCTGAAAATTCACAAATCCTTGTCAATTTGTATGAATCTTTACATTTGGTAAGCATTGTTAAACCAATTTGTTATATATCTTTAGTCAGTGCATCTTATAGGTCTACCCGCCTAGGCTTTACAGAGGCTGGGAAATTCTTAGAGGCTATCTATCTGTTGGTTGGAAAACCAACAAATGGCTAAAGTAATAACGCTGAAACACACACTAAACCCTATGAATGAAACTAAAATGAATACAATCTACCCTTTAGCATTAATACATTAGAGAGTGTAAATGACAACATGAGTCCAGATATGATTATTGTTTCAAGTTAGTAATATAATTACTATAATCAATGTAAATTGAATCACTTGATCCAAATTGTTGCAGACAACCAACAATATAACTCAAAGAATTGCGGCGTAGTAGTGAAGGGATTTTAGATTATGATCTACTTTAAAATTTTAGAGAACTACATCCAAGTCAGCTGCCAACTATTTTAATCAATTAATTCAGGTCGCTATATGCCTAAGCCACCAATAGATGTTGATTGCAGTTAAATAATTCAGATCACCTAAATAAAATCTCATAAACCTCAGTGACATAAAATTCATTGAAATGAAATAAGATCCAAACCCCTATTTTCAGATAGCAAAATAGGCAGTGAACAATATGAATTAATTGTAAAATCAAACCAGATTGCAACAACAATATAAAATGCAAGGGAATGATAAGAATTGTTTCAGAATTATCATGATATATGCAAAATATCAGCTGACCATACAATTGCAGTAGAGGAAGTGTTTAAGTGGGATGGCGCTGCAATCAGATTCACCTCACAATGACAATTCAGATTTGGTTCAAGGATGTTAATGGGATATAGCTTCGGTCAGATATAAATGATGATTGCTAATAGCATCATCATCATTTATATGTGATCGAATTTAATCCTTAAACATATTTCTAGAAAATAAGTAAAACGAATTTATAAGCATGCATAAATTCGAAATAATAAAATGATGATCAAATTCTGCATTGAATAAAATCGGAACTCATATAATATATATCCGCCATGTATGTGAGGGCATATGTATTAAGTTTGTTAAACTGAGTGTTAGTCGGTTGTCTTTGAGACCCGCGTGCCCAAAGGGACACGTCCTCTCATGAGATGCGTCTCTTAGAGGCGGGTCTCCAAAGGTATTTAACATTGTTCCATCCTTGATATGCAAACATCGAAATTATTAATGTTTTGCAATCAGCACATTCAGCATTAGTGAAAATAAATCTGACTTAGAATTTTAAGTAGAATTCTTACACTTAGAATTTCCTTAGTTTTTAGGCTCCTAGTCTGATTGAGATTTGGTTACATTTACATGGTATCAGAGCCAAGTTGTGTGAATCCAAATCAAATCTAGATATCAGATTGCTCTAGAAAAATTCGTATTTTCTAAAAAAAAATCGAATTCACATCACATTCTTCATAATGTCAAGTGTGATCAGATTTGAAGATCGTCTTGCAGGAGTAGACAAACTTCACATCATGGAAATTTAGAATCATGATGATCCTTAAAGAGAATAAATTAGACTCACTTGTGAGAGAAAATAAAAAAGGAACTAGAGGTTGATCCTGAGAAAACTCAATGGATTGAAAACAATGAAAAAGCCATGAAAATCTTAGTAGATGCAGTTAGGGATCATATAGTGCCCATCCTAGCAAAACATGAAACTGCATATCATATGTTCAAATCTCTTGAGAGTACCTATGAGATCAACAACACTAGTAGGACTCTTGCATTAAAGAGGCAAATCAACAATTCTCAAATAAACAAAGGAGAGTCCATTAATGCATACTTCATGAGGATCATTGAACTAAGGGATCAATTATCCACAATTGGATATCAGATTGATAGCAAAGAGTTAACTCTAATTGCACTAGGAGGCCTACCAAACTCATGGGAGTCATTTGTTCAAGGAATAAGTGCGAGATCTAAACTCCCTAAGTTTGACAGGCTAAGAACTGACTGCCTTCAAGAAGAAACAAGACTCTCCACAAAAGAAAATAAACAGAAGAACATAGATGAAGACATTCATGTACTCAACACATCGTCTAATAAAAGGAATAAGAAAAACTCCTACAAGAGAGGATCTTTTAAAAGAAAGAGAAATTCCAATGGAAAGGGATCTTCTAAGAAGAAAGACATCTCTCAAGTGCAATGCTTTAGATGTGATCAATATGGCCACTATGCAATGAAGTGCCCTGACAGATCAAAGCAACAAGCATCTTTTGCCAAAGTAGGAAAGACAAATTCAGATCATGAATCTGAGAACTTTGTGTTCTATACAGCCTTATCTAGTCAAGTATCTAACAACACCCTCAACTGGGTAATTGATAGTGGATCCTCTAGACATATCACAGGATTCAGAGAACACCTAGACACTATGACTGAAAAGACTAATGAAGAAGTAACCATTGGGGATGATTCTGCACACCCGGTAAAAGGGGTTGGAACTTGCTCCATCAAACTGAAATCTGGTCTTTCTCTTCAACTCACTGGAGTCTTATTTGTACCTGGAATAAAGAGGAATCTAATATCCATCTCTGCCCTTGAAGACAATGGATATAGAGTTACCTTTATGGATGGAAAAGTTCTAGCATGGCCTAAAAACTCAACTATCAAGAAAGCCCAAACCATAGGTGTAAGACAAGGGTACCTTTACAAACTATGCACTGAAGTTAAACAAGCCCTTACCCTTGACACCTTTGAGTCAAATGAGATTTGGCATAGAAGATTAGGACACCTTCATTTCCATGCCCTACCTTCTGTGGAAAAACTTGTAACAGGCTTACCTAAGTTAAAACCATCTCATGAAGGAACTTGTAAAGGTTGTGCCTTAGGAAAGAATACAAAGGGATCCTTTCCCAATAGTTTGAGCAAAACCCTAAATGTGTTAGAACTGGTTCACTCAGACTTATGTGGACCAATGTCTGTACCCTCTAAAGCAGGATTTCTATACTATGTCATATTTATAGATGACTTCTCTAGGAAAACCTGGATCTATTTCCTTAAGTGTAAAGAGTCAATAGAAATCCTCAAAAGGTTTAAAGAGTTCAAAAGCCTTACAGAAAACTTCTCCGGGAAGAAAATAAAAACCTTAAAGGACAGACAATGGGAAATAATACACCTCTGAAATTTTTAAGGAATTCTGCATGAGTGCTGGAATTAAGAGGGAGTTCACAGTTGCCTACAACCCTCAACAAAATGGGGTTGCTGAAAGAAAAAATAGAACCATTGTAGAAGCTGCTAAGGCAATGTTGCTTGACCAAAACATTGAAACTTCTTTCTGGGCAAAAGCCTTTAGGACTGCAGTCTATATCCAAAATAGATGTCCTCATTCTCATCTTGATAACAAAACTCTTGAAGAAGCCTTTACTGGCATAAAACCTGACATTAGTCATTTTAGGATTTTTGGCTGTCTGTCTATATTCATGTGCCCAAAGAGAAGAGATTCAAATTAGAACCTTCCAGAAAGAAGGGGGTATTTGTGGGTTATAGTGAAACCTCCAAAGCCTACAGGATATTCATACCCGGGCAGAAACAAATTGAATTGAGCAGAGATGTCATCTTTGAAGAAGACATTGCATTCAAGAGGGCAAGAAGTTCTAGTGAGATAGATACCTATTCCCATAGAGCACCTGAAATGGAACCTGCTCCTGAGATTCAGAGGGAGCATCCTGAGGAAATGCCACATGAACTACCTTCTACTTCATATGAGAATACAAATGACAACGGCAGAAAGAGGCCACTTTGGGCTAGAAAGATGATCAAAGAAGCCGAGGATCATGCAGCACCCAGAGGAACATTCAGGGAAAGTAAAAGACCCAAACGGTTCTCTAGCTATGTTGCTCTAATGAACAACATCATAAACTCAGAACCTATCACTGTTACAGAAGCCTTCAGACATCAAGCATGGAAGGATGCAATGACGGAGGAATATCACTCCATTCTAAAGAATGATGTATGGGATACATTGCCTAGACCGAAAGAGAAATCTGTTATCTCTTCCAAATGGCTCTTCAAAATCAAGCATGCTGCTGATGGCAGTATAGAAAAACATAAAGCATGTTTTGTGGCAAGAGGTTTTTTCTCAAAAGGAAGGCATTGATTATGAAGAAACATTTGCACCTGTTGCCCGCTACACTTTGATAAGAGCAGTGTTAGCCATTGCTGCAGTGGAAGATCCATCAAATGGATGTGAAAACTGCCTTCCTGAATGGAACCATTGAAGAGGAAGTCTATCTAGAACAGCCTGAAGGTTTTGTGATACATAAACTTGACTCACATGTGTGTAGACTGAAGAAAGCCCTCTATGGACTTAAACAGGCTCCCAGGGTCTGGTATGAAAGAATTGACAGCTATCTCTTGGGACTAGGATTTTCCAAGAATGATGCTGACTCCAATCTCTACTTCAAGGTAATCAATTCATGTGTGAGCCAAAGGAAATTCACCTAATGGCTGTGAAACATATTTTGAGATATCTTCAAGGCACTATTGGATATGGTCTTCTTTACAAAAATGACCAACTAGATCTACATGGGTACTCTGATTCAGATTGGGGAAGTGTAACCGATCGAAAAAACATTAGGATGTTGCTTCAGTTTAGGATCGGCTATGATCTCCTGGATTTGCAGAAAATACTCTTCAGTTGCATAGAGCTCAACAGAAGCTAAATACATTGCAGCCTCTATGGGAGCAAGAGAAGCAGTTTGGCTTCGTAAATTGCTTGTGGGACTCTTTGGTGAGCCCTTGAATCCTACAATTATTCATTGTGATAATCAGAGTTGCATCAAACTCTCTGTAAATCCTGTCTTCCATGATAGATCTAAGCACATTGAGATCCCCTATCATTATGTAAGAGATATGGTAGAAAGGAAAGTGATCCAGTTGGAGTATGTTAGTACAAATGATCAAACTGCAGACATTCTCACCAAGCCTCTCTCCCGAATCAAGGTAGAGCACTTCAGGAAGAAACTTGGTATGGTTGAAATGTAATTTGATATTTATGTCTGAAATTCAAATTGTTTATAAATTGTACTAATATATAAAGATGTTTAATGTGTAAACTCTTTTGTCATGTGTGTGACTCCATGACCTTATGGGCCTACTCCCCCTGTGTACATTATTGAAAGGTGACGATCTAAGTTCTAATAATGAACACTTGTATTTGACATTGTAGAGTGATGACTCTACAATGATGAGTTGAACTATCATGATAGATATCATGTGACTTGATATCTGTGGACATGTCATGATAGTATCTCTTGGACACTTTTGATGAATATCATGGGACTTGATATCATTTGAAGATCATTGTGATCCTTAAGAGATAATCATGGTGGATAATTATATATCCGTGGATATGCTATGAATTATGGTAGACATCATGTGACTTGATGTCAGTGCACATACCATAATGAAGATGTGTTATGAAGAATGTCATGTGATTTGACAATATTGAGAAAACATATCATATCTTCGATATCATGTGTGAAGGTGATATCTCCACTTATTTGATTTGAAATATCTTCCCTAGCTAAGAGGGAGTGTTAATGGGATATAGCTTCGGTCAGATATAAATGATGATTGCTAAATAGCATCATCATCATTTATATGTGATCAAATTTAATCCTTAAACATATTTTTGGAAAATAAGTAAAACGAATTTATAAGCATGCATAAATTCGAAATAATAAAATGATGATCAAATTCTGCATTGAATAAAATTGGAACTCATATAATATATATACGCCATGTATGTGAGGGCTTTTGTATTAAGTTTGTTAAATCGAGTGTTAGTCGGTTGTCTTTGAGACCCGCGTACCCAAAGGGACACGTCCCATGAGCGGACGTGTCTCCACTTGTGGAGACACGTCCTCTCAAGTGGAGACACGTCCTCTCATGAGACGCGTCTCCAAAGGTATTTAACATTGTTCCATCATTGATATGCAAACATCGAAATTATTAATGTTTTGCAATCAGCACATTCAGCATTAGTGTAAATAAATCTGAATTAGAATTTTAAGTAGAATTCTTACACTTAGAATTTCCTTAGTTTTTAGGTTCCTAGTCTGATTGAGATTTGGTTACATTTACAAAGGAGATGATCACAATTTTGCCAATTTGCCTATGAAAACTGCATCCACAAAATAAAGTAAACATTGAAGGTTTTCGTCCTCAATCCACTCAGCAATCTTAAGAGGGTTTTCGTCCTCTAGATCATGCCACCAAGGGGTTCTGTCCTTGAGAGCTGAAATTTGAAAACTTATTCGAAAATGAAATAATGGATGCTAGAGGAGGGCACTAACTTTTTCCTTTATTGGCATTACTGATTGGGCCCTTAATTTGTTCTTTCCCTCCAAACTTACATAAATAAAAAATTATTTTATTAACAATTAAGTACATAAGCCAAAAAGGTATTATTTAGATGGTCTCAAAAAATAACACAAAAATCACCCAAACAAAGAAATAATTGGGCCCCAAAAAGTGACCAAAGCTTTCAACCTTGAGAAGGGGACATGACATTAGAGCTTGGAAAAGTAGGCAGTTTGCTTCTTCAACGTCCATGGGAGGCTCCTGAGACATAGATGACCAAACATCCTCATCAAACTTAACATTTCTATTCACTACTATCTTTGTTTGTGATAAAAGATAGATTTTGTAAGCCTTGGAAGACTCATTGCATTCCACAATGACACCCTTCAGGCTAAAGGGTTCAAACTCGGTCTGTTTCTCTTCTGGCATTTGGGTGTAAACACAACTTCCAAACACTTGAAAGTGAGAAACATCAGGTTTCTTTCTAGTGAAGGCTTCTTATAGAGTTTTATCCTTAAAACATTTTGTAAGGACACTTGTACGATATGTATATTGTACAACTGTATACTTTAGCCCAAAGAAACATGGGCAGATATAACTCATGAATCATGGGTTTAGTAGTTTCTATGATGGAAGTTTTCTTCCTGTCTGCAACCCCATTAAGCTAAATTTTATAAGGCACAACAATTCCCTCTTGATCCCTGCATCTTTACAAAAAGCATCAAAGTCCTTGTAGATATACTTATCTCTATTGTCAAATCTCAACACCTTAATCCTTCTACCCGTTTGATTCTCCACAAGAGCTTTGAAGTCTTGAAAACTTCCACAGACCTCATCTTTGGTCTTAATAATAAATCTAGTTTTTTCTTGAAGAATCATCAATGAAGGAAGCATAATAAATATTTTCAGCCATGAAGTTGCTGACATAGGTTCACAAACATCTGAAGTGATTAGATCTACAATTGCTTTTGATTTGTGCTCATTGCTAGGAAAAATAGTCACGATTTGCTTGCCAAGTGCACATCCTTTGCATACACTAGCCTTTCCTATCTTTAAGTTAGGTAATCAATGCACTATATCCTTCAAAAGAGGTAGAGCTCCATAGTGCAAGTGGGCCATATCTCTTGTCCCAAAGCTCACACATTTGTCACTGTTAAATAGGTTGTCTGCTTGATTGGATCAGCAATTAGCCTGTAAAGATCTTGTTGATGAGCACCTTTTCAATACTTGACCAAGATATTGGTTGCAATTTTTGATGATAACTTGTTGATTATCATATTCAATCACACACTTCAAATTTGTCATGGTTGAAGCTGAAGCATATTCTTTTTTAATCTAGGAACATAAAGTCATGGAGGTCAAAAATATCACCAGAACGTGTGGAAAAAAATATTTCTTGTCCTAGTAACAAGATATGTGGCATCATCACCAAGTCTATCTGAATTTCAGCCTTCTACTCCTTAAGTCTATTAAAAGCCTTCTTATTGAATGTCATATGTCTTGATGCCTTGCTGTCCACATACTACCCTACACTAGAAATGGTGTTAATGGAATAGAATAAAACCATGGAGAAGGCAGTCTGAAGCAAGGATGAAAGTACATCCACTACTGAAGGTTTTGCATGCCCTGCAAATTGCTTCTACTGTTACTGTTGCTGTTGCATGCCCTTCCCTTGTTTCTTCTAAGGACACTAAGAAGCATAGTGGCCAAATTTGTCACTTGAAACACTTGATATGGCTCAATTCCTTCTTATTTTGTGGAGAAGAATTTGTAGCTTAGTGTTTTTCTTTTTGACCCTTTATGGATTCTTTCTTGCAACTTTTGAATAGCTTCCAATTTAATTAAATCAGCTTCAAGTCTGTTTTATTCCTTGATAAAATCATCCCAAAGATTTGGAAAGGTGGGAAGCTTTTTACAAGCACAAACACCTGAACAAACAGTTCCCAAGATGGAGAGAACCCATTTAAGGCTATGGGTACCAACTCTTAATTCTCCACTTTAACCCCAATTGTTGCAAGTTGATCATGAAGTTTTGTGATCTTCAATAGGAAGGTGGCTATTGTGTTTGTGTCACTCATGCATGTGGCATTGAGCCTATTCTTCAACAGCATCTTATGGGAGATGTTCACACTTTGATAAAGAGTGGTGAAGGTATTGTACATCTCCCTCGTTGATTTATTTTCAGCATTATGAGGAATCAAATAGTCCTTCATAGAATTCAAGATGACGTTTTGCCTTGGCCATCTTTTTGTTATGTTCAACCAACTGAACAAGACAGTTGGAGGTGCTAACATGGTTTCCACTTCTTCCAATAGCATTTGCAACTTGCACTTTTTGTTTGCCCTACGAAATGTAATTCAAGTACTACGTACTACTGAGCAAACTAATTCATATGCAGAACATGGAACTAAACAATAGAATAGGAATATATCATGTTTGAACATCAAAAGCTTTATTCATTATCAGTGATATCACCATGTACAATCATAGACGTATCAACAGTGCTATCAACCTTGACTATTCACACACATAACCACTTCCCGACTACAACAAACTGAGTGCATATAACATTCGGTGGTAGTTAAGTAACCAACTGACATGACGTTTCATAACAACAATTATCATTAATCGAGACTTGATTACCCGAAAGTACATGACATGTATTATTCCTACTAACTATAGTTTTATTAGCAATTGGCCAACTATGACCAAGGCCGACTACGGTTGACTACACAAAAGTAAAGATATACTACTTACATCATCCCCCCTAAAAAGAAGTCGTCTTCCAAACGACATAACAACCCAAGGGAATGACAAAATATACAAATTTAATGAGGGGGAAGTGAGGACGTCCCTGGATCCACGAACGATGCTAGAGTAGTCGAAGAATGCTCTGTCCGTAGTCGCCTCACTTCCTCTGTATGTGTGCGGAGCTGTCGGTTAGCAATTGTCTCTCTCTGGCAGCCTTCACCATACGAGCTGCTTCCATCAACTGGCCTTTAGTCCTGTCTGCCTCCGTACTCTTTGCTACCAATTGGTCTTCCAATTCTTTTACTCGGCGCTCCCATGCCCCCTCTTTCTGACGTGCCTCCTCCTCCAAGGAAAGCACCCGAGTCTCCAAGACCTCTAGTTGGGCTCCCCTATCCCTAGCTAGTCGGGTCTGTTCTGCCAAGTCATTTTGAATGTTTGTCATTTGAGCGGCTGACTCCTCCTTAATCCTTTGTAAGAGTCTATATGCTTCCACCTTCCGTGGTACTGCAACCTCCGTGGAGAACACCTGGCGTTTCATAAGGTAGAAAACATCACAGAATGTGAGCTCAATATGGTATAAATTCTCGAGAACCCCAGCATCTCGTCCTGCCAGCCATGGTGGCCTACCACGCCATGCCCTCAACATTGCAGTAGTCTCGCCTGTTGGCCATCCCTCACTGAATATCCGAGTAAACTCTGCCTCACACCCCATCTGTACAAATCCTCGGATGCGTTGGACTTCCTGTCCCACGAGAGGAGATCGGTTGACCTTGGGTTCTCTAGAAACCTGGCCCACTCAAATCATCAATCTGCCCATATGCTCCAGCTCTTCCACATAGCACTACACTATTCCCACTGCATCTGATGGGTCTGGCTAGGACATTTCTACTACGAGTCCATCAGTGGAGTCACCCTCCTCATCCTCCTCATCGCCGGGGGCTAGGAAGTGCTCTTTGCCCTCCTGAGGTGCTTCCCTGACTGTTTGCTCAAGCTCATGCGCGACTGTCCTTGACACCATCTCTGCCCTAGCCTCTGGTTGGGCAAGTGTCTCCTCAGCGAGTCTGGCCATCTCGCTCTGCTGGGTGTGGATGGCGGGCCTTCCTCGCCTACTAATCCTTTAGAAGGACTCCCCATCGGCTGCTCTGGCTGCTCGGCTACTTCTAGTGTGAGGTCCATGGATCCCAGCCAATTGTCAATCTGAGCCAACCTTGGGGCTCCTGATAGTGTAACAGGGGAAGCCTCCTCATTTGTCGTGATTGTCCCCCACGTCCTTGTTACTGGTGGCTCCTCTGGTATTGCAACTCCTGAAGCCGAACCTGGCAGTTCCTTACCTATTGGTAGTGGCTCAAGTGGAGGAGCCTCTGGCAATATCTCAACGGAAGCTGTGGAAGCTGTCGATGCAGTGGCTGCCCATCGTGACGGTATCGTGGCGAGTGGCACCCATCTTGGCAATGCACCTGGTGATGAGGCTGCTACTCTTAATGTTCACCCAACTTCGACTGCCGAGATTGGGAGGGTGAAGGTCATTGTCTGTGGGCTCTCCCTGACTGGCGGTGCTGGAAGAGTGAACCTGGCTGGTTGTAATAGTGGTATTTCGGTCTCTCCCACGTCCAATGCTGCTTGGCCACCTATAGCTATGGACACATCCTCATCCATTGGTGAACTAGAAGCCGATGTCGAGGAAGACAAATCAATAGGTTCCCCCTGTTCGGATGCTTCACCTTGCTCTGATGCCTCTTTAGACGATGTTTCCTCTTCCACCAATGCCTCTTTCCGCTTCCTTTTCTTCCCTGCAGTAGTGCCTTCGCTGACTTGCTTTAGTTCCAATTCTGCCCAGTAGAATACCGTTGGCAGCCCTGGGTCCAGATGGGTGAGAGCCTGCAATCAGCCCCATCTGCCTTCAGGTACTTGTGTATGCACAACATCCAGAAAGAGAGCAATGGCATGTTGCGTCATATAAAAAGCTTTGTGCCGCTAGGATAAAAATTCTCGCATCTGTTCAGCAAGTAACCGTGCCTAGTTATATACTCGGCCGATGCTCAATCCCACCATGTAATCTACCATCCAGATGGCAATGTCAGACGCTCAGTTGGCACCTGTGAGTCGACACTTCATTAAATCTAGCAGGCACTTCCATTCGGCTGTTGCCAGATAATGTTTCCGGAGGCCTCTATTGCTTGCTTTCCATATAGTATCTTTCTCCTTTGGTGTTAAATCATGTCGGCACACCTGCTTGATTAGGACTTCTTTATGCTGCTATGCCATCTTCTTCGGTTTATTCACTCCCACCCCTGTGGCTGGAACGCCGAAATCTCGCTCAAAATCTTGCGGCCAAAATGAAATTGTAACCGTATAGCCTCAGTAATCTATCATCGACTTGTGCGTGTGCTTGCAATAATTATCCACCATGGCCTTCAGCCAAGGCTCAAACTCTCATGAATTGAAGAATGGCACCAGGACAGTTTTATCCAACTGAGCGTGTTGTAGTGCAATCTTCAAAGCGTGGTTGTCGGCTGTGCTTTGCCACCACTGCTTGCACTCATTGCCAGTTAAATTTTCCTAGGACATCGTTTCAACGTCTGCATCCATTTTCTTTTTCTTTCCTGCCGAGGCTACCTTCGACTTATGTTGCACAATTTTATTTCCCTTGTCCATTGTATTGTCTGTTCGACAATTCAAATCCAATTTATTGCTATCTGCCTGGCAGGTGCGATAATTGTCGGACTCTAGTAACTGCCATACAACTTCCCAATTCCTTGCCAGCCGTACACTACAACCTGATGTTATTCCTGGTGTGATTTGAAGACTCAAAATATACTGTACGTTGAACCTTGGCAGTGGATGCCGTATGACCTGGGCGACCTCTGACTGTGAATGTCGTATGAATTGAATAGACCTTGAATGCCGTACGATTTGAAGAGACTCTTGATGTCGTACGACTTGAAAATAGTCTGGATGTCATGCGACTTCAAGATACTTTGAATGCCGTACGACTTCAAGATACTCTGAATGCCGCACGACTTGAAACCTTGGCTCATGAAGTCGCATAATACTCCTATTTGGCCAAACTTTGTCCTTGCTAGGTCGTACGTTCTGAGCACCTGGAGAATGTTGTATGATGAGATTGAGAGCAATAGTCCGTCGTACAATGAAAACCCTTGCGTATCTTATACCAGCTCTTCTGTAGGTCAATGTACTTTTTACTTGGAGTCATTCTTCCCTTCCTTGGTTCCCTTTATTCTTCCGCCATATTATTCCAAGTGTTTTATATGGTCATACAACCTCCTCCTTGGCCGAGCTTAGGCTGCTTTTTTCTTTAATGTTCCCCTCTTTGATGCTTCACCACATTTTATTTCCCTCAGAGGTTTTCCCCCATGGGCGTATGATTTGCCTAATGGCCACGACTTTTATTTTAATTTTAATTTTTCTTCCCTTAATTGGCTTTAATTTTTTCATTTCTCCACTTTTATTTTTTCCAACTTCATGTAATACTTCTGTCTTGTTAATTCTTTTATGTTCGCCTTTTTGTATCTTTTCTCTCTCTTCAATTTCTTTTAATTTCCTCTCCATATTATTCTCATCTTCTCTCTCCTTTCTCCTCCATTTGCCCTGTTTTTCTTCATTTATTCTCTTACTCCATTTTTTGATTTCTTGTACATTGTTTCTTTTCTATTTTCAAATTTTTCAAATTTTGTTTATTTTCTCTCATCTCCTCTCTCTTCTTTTTCAGGTTTTCTTTTTGTTCCCCGTACTTCTCCATCCTCTTTAACCTTCAATTCAGACGCATAGTGCCATTTGCACGTTGTTGTGACCTTTTCACACATCGCCCCATTCAGATGGGGACCCCCCTTATTTTTGCTCCGTT
>VDFB02237595.1:0-16916 GCA_007258455.2 Sequoia sempervirens | reverse complement strand
ATATATATATATATATATATATATACTGTTTCATTTCTGTTTAATAGATATTCTAGTAATTTAACGGTTAGTTAAACAAATGTGTAAATATATTCTATTCTGTTCTGATTAAAATTATATTTTCTGTAATTTATCTGTTATCTAGAAAATAGATGTTCACATTTAGATTTTGTTTCTTTTCTATTTAAAAATAAAGCAGAAATTTTTACAATGAAAATATTAGTAAAATAGAAAGAAATCTGTCTTATTGATTTGTTAAATTACAACTTGGAAAGGATATTGTTGGCAAAGAAAAATCCATTACGAAAATAAAACAGCATTTTTTATTTATTTTTAGTATGACTGTATTTTAGGAATGAAATTTATTTTGTAATCTACTTTGGAATTAAATAGGTTATCTCTTTTAATTATTTATTCTTGAAATTCAATCTTGTTGCATTGTTGGGTTTGGGACACTGTTAATTCCTTGATGTGGGAACCCATTTGTGTTAACACTTTAGTCTTCCAGAGGATGATGATTTTGTTGAGTTTTATACTTTTTCACCTTGATTTCTAATGAGTTATGTTTTATTAATGGGGTGTACCGAATTATGAGATTTTTTTATGGTATTTTTATTTGCAAGATGGTTTATGCCTCGTGTATTGCTTTTGTTGTCATATTTTGATGATTATGATTTGCATGGTACAACACCTATTTTTGGTGGGTCTCTAGGGAGAGTGGCTCCTTGTGGGGGTCGGCGCCCCATTTAAGGGGAAGGGCTCAGGATAACCCACGAGTGAGTTAGTAAAGAAGTGATAACCTAATAATTAACTTAGGAGGGTTGGGTAGTAACATCATTACAAGATTTAAAATATGGATGCCTCATCTTCATTAGTGCTCCCACAGGCTAATGGAAGGCTGAGAAGGCCGTGGTCGGCAAGGTCGTAACCTCGTCCCCTCGAGAGGTTTATGGCTCCGCATTAGTCACCCTATGGACCGGCGCCTCCAGTGGGGAGGAAGAGCACAGGACAGCCATAGATGGGACCGGCGCCTCCAGTTGGGAGGAAGAGCACAGGACAGCCCATGTAGGACTATGTGATGACACTCTCCCCTAGTTGCCCATGTGTTTGTGTTATTGTGTTCCTTTGGAAGTGGGTTATGGGAGTTGATTTAGATTGTTGTTTGAATTGATTTAAATTGATTTAACATTATTGTTTTGATACATCTTTAGCATGTGTTGTATGATCTCATTTATATTTTATTTACGATCTTGCATCTTTACAACATTGTGATATGGTGTTATTGGTTGCTCATTTTAATTGGCATATTGTGGGATGAATCTATGATTGGTACTTTTTGTATGGTTGTACTTTTGTTGTCATTCTTGGTCGGAGTTACTTCTCTGTCACCTCTTAGCACAGGGGTGGTCGGGTGGAACGTGCTCCGCACACCATTGGGTTCCCCATCAGTGTTCGTGGCTTCAGTCTCATCCAGTTGAAGATTTATTCCAGTTGATCTCCTTCTATTTTGATAAACTTGTATATTGTATTCATCCCACATGTTTGGGATTCATGATGTAACTTGATGGACGATGTAACATTTGAAAGATGATGTAATGTAGTTATCTACTTTGTAATTTTAATTGGCTATGAAATGTCTCATGGGTTTATCTTGTGATAGAATTTATGTATGTATTTATCTAATGTTGTCATTTATAGTTCCTTTTTGATATCTTATGAGATGATGATTAGTAATGTCTATTTTCGATGTAACCTCGTGGGGCCCCAAAGGACATGGTTGATTATGTTGTTTGTATGAAGTATATGAGTATGTATATGATCATTTAATATTGATATGATGATTATTTATCTTTCTTTTAAAAAAAAAAAAACATTTGCGTTCTTTTGTTGTTTGTTCTTTGGGGCTTGCACGGCGGGCATTACACTATGTGTAATAGATGGCCAACTATCGAGGAGTATGGAAAACTCTTGTGAAATAATTGTCTCTTTTCTCTAGGTGAGAAGTGTGGTGGTGTTTTGGAAACAAGTGCTCATCTAGGAAAGAGTCATCAACAACATCTTCTTTTTATTTGGTTGGTAGTCTAGATAGAAATTATGCAACTACATTGTCTTTTCCTTGCTTGTCAACAATTGTGATACCAAATTATTATAGCAAGAATAGCCATCTAACTCGTATTCCTCCAACCACTAGTTTTCTCTTGTCTTAACCTTTCAGAGCAATCTTAATTTTGTTAAAGCCACTAAATCCAACTAAAAAGGAGAAGTATTTCTTACCAGCTACTAAATCAAGTACTTGGTCAATGAAGGGTAATGGAAAGTGGTCTTTCCTGGTGACAACATTCAATTCTCTATAGTCTACACACACCCTCCATTTTCCTCATTTCTTTGGAACAATCACTAGAGGTGACACCAATTCACTATAAAAAAATAGGGTAGATGAAGCTTGCATCTACCAATTTTTATAATTTTGATTTAACTATGATCTTAATTGTAGGATTCATTCTCCTTTGGAGTTATCATATGGGTTAAAAACCATCATTGATATAGATCCTATGCATGCATCATTCCAAGGGTCTATCCCCGTCTTGTCATGATGATCCCATGTAAAGGTTGTTGCATGTGCTTGCACCACATTCATTAGTGAAGTTTCTTGTGTCTTAGTCAATTGATTGTTAATATTCAGTAGCTCACCTGATATTATCTCTAAGGTCTTGGATGATGTTTGAACTAATGAAAGGTCAAGCGCTATTATATTTGGAACACACCATTGTGGTAGGAACATATGAAAAGGTTGAGAAATGACTCAGATGAACTGGCACGGATGACATTTTGTAGGGGATCCTACAAATATGTTAAATATTCATGATGTTGTAGGTCCCTGCCATATTTTTTGAGCATAATTTTTACTATCAAATCATCTTCATCCTGATCCTATAACAAATGATTGCTTTCAATAGTCATCAAGGTTTTCAAGGAATATTGATCTTCCTCATCTAGGTTAGGCCAAATAGTTTGTTCTATGTCTACATGTGGTTGTGCTAGTGGATGAAGGAGCAAATTCTTAGTCACATTCTCATTAGAGATAATCATATTCCCAGACCTATAACCTATTAATGCATATGTTGTTGCTAGCTATTGTCTTCCTAGGATGAGGGGAGAACCTGCAAGATTAGCTTTAGCTTGTAATACCATGGAATCCATAGGGTACTTATATGAATCCTATTTTATCATCAAGTCTTCAATTATACCCTCAGGTTTAACTCTTGACCTATCTACCATTTGTAGGATAGCGGGTGTAGGTCTGATCTCTATTAATTGTAATAGTTACATTGTTTCTTTAGTCATCAAATTAATAGTTTCTCCCAAGTCAATAAAGATGTTCTTTATGAGAGTTCCATTTATCTTGACGTCTACTACATGACTTCTAGGGTTTGTATACTTAGGGATAGTTATTATTCCAATATAATGCATGTAATTTTTCCTAAGATATGTAAAATTTGTAGGTCTTTTCATTTTCTTCCTAGCTTTTTTAGGCACAGTTCTCTCACTTTCTTAGTGTAAATAGGTACCTCCTTGATTTCTTGAATAAGGTGGTTTTGATACAAACTTCTTTAAGCTAACCTAACAAATCAGTTTTAGTTTGTGTTTGATGCCTTTGAATAGCTAATCTTTCAAGGAATGCAAGCTCTAGACTTCTATTAGTTGTGTTACCTTAATTTGAATTGATCTCCTTAGGATGGTTATCCAGGGTCAGTATTGGGGGTTCCTCATAACCCAACCCAATGATTTGAGGGGATAAAGGCCCAACAAATATTTTCCATGATCTAAGGTTTACATCACTCATCTCTACCCTATAAGTATATTGAATAGCCTTGTCAATATAGGCTTGTTGAAAAGACTTGTTATTTGGGTTAGGTGTAGGTTGTGCTATCAACTGACGTGCTTTAGTTGGTTGTGGTGATGCATGTGTTGGATTTGGAATTATGGCTTCTTGTTGGGGCTACAAGGGTTGTTGTGGTTATTGGTAATTCAAGTTTTTTTCCACTGCAAACCTCTTTTCCATTGAGGTTTCCATTGGTTTTTTTGAGGTGAACATTAGGGATTGTAGTTAGGTTCTTGGAAGTTTCCTTGTGACCATATATTCTATTATTGTTGGTTCCAATTTGGTTGAGGATTTTCAATTGGTTTTGTGGATTTACCCTAGGATGAGAATTCCGTCTAGAGAAATTTGAATTGTTAACTAGAAATGAAATATTATAAGTCAAAGGGTATGGAGACATACCTTGTCTTGGCTACCATTTTTTCCTCTTAGCAATATCGAACACTTGTCCATATTCATCTTCTAATGCATGGAAATTTGGTTTCCCTTTCTTTTCCTCAAAAATACTCACCACTAGTTTGCATTTGTAATTAGATGTTCTCTGTTTGCAATGTGGGTAGTATTATGTAAGGGTTTTCTTTGCCTCTTCTTACTTTTTCTTTATGCATAGAGTATCCAACTATGTAGCCAAATGGATGATGATATCTTCTTCCATGTTAGACAAAATATTACTTAGTTCCACTCTAGAGAATCATTAGATGTCTTGCTCACTAGAGATATCTTGTCTACCCTAGTCCTATTACTAAAGGACATTGAATAGTTCCTACAAACCTTGCATATCTCTTCAAAAGGTGGTTGTGATATCTCTCCTAGCCTAATAAGGTTAAGGGAATCCATGAAATAATCATTAACTCCTCTTAAAAACACTAGTTTTAGGGATTAATTTGAGAGCCTACTTTGTGGATACTTCTTTAAGAAAAACTAGAATCTTTTTGCATTGTCCTCCAATACTTCATCTTCTTTTTGTGTCATTATGAAAATATCATCTCTTTTCCTATCAATTCCTCTACAATAATCTTGATGCTTTTCTAGGAATTTTGTACATGAACCATCTTAGTGCTTCATCCTTCAATGTTGTTGGAAATAGTTCCAGCCTATGTGCTTTTGTTGTGTAATCATAACTTCTACAAATCACATCAAACTAAAAAAAGAATGTATCTAGGTCCTCTTTGACCAACCCATAAAAGAAAAGTAATGTTGAAGGAAGTACATTCTTCAAAGTAGTTGGTCTCTCCTGGTTCATAATGGGGAACTCAAAGGTTACATATTGATGGGTCTCCCATTGTTGCATCAACCATAGTGATATTATGTGTGGGAGAAGACTCCTCTATGTTTAGAATGGATGTTGGTGTTAATAATGATTCTTCTTCAAGAATACCCTCGCTCTATTCAATTTGATCACTAATATCCTCAAAAGCTTGGTGTGTTGAGGGGAGAAATCTTCCCAAATCATTTTTCCACCTTCACATACAATAGGTATGACTCTTTAGATCAACAGATCCTACACAATGTTAGTGATAGGTTATTGTTGGTGAAATAGAACCTAATTACCCATTTTATTGAAAACAAAGGACTAACTATGAAAGCTTGAAATAACTCAAGAGAATACTAAGTGTAGCACCATCCTTAGCAATTCTGCAAAAAACTATAAGGCCTTTCTAGTGCTCAGTCAGCTTGGTATTTCATGGATAAACACACAATTTAGAGGGAAGATTCCTAACTGAAAAATTCACTAAACATTCACAAAGACTTCATTTAATTATCGACTAGGGCTTCATAAGCTTGTAATGATGTTGGAGTTCTATATGTGCACCTAAGGACTATACACGACCTATATTGTTGGATGTAGGTGGTTTACACATGTGCATAAAATAGGAAGTGTTGAAATGGAAATCAAGGCATAAACTTGTATAACATAGTAAATAACTTAATCTGTCACCTAGGCTATAGGTACTCTAAGCTTAGTGTTGTTACTAGTTAACTATTAACACCTGAACCCATAGAATAAACTATACCACTAAAAATTGACTTTTCACAACTCAACTAATTAAATTCTCTGGAGCTTGACTCAAAGTAATGCTACAAAACACATACGACCATAAATCTATTTGAAATGAACACAACATGAGATATCTAATCTAACAATGAAAATTGAGTTTGGTAGATAATACCTTGTGTGGACCTTGCTCAAGTTGTTGTACCCACATAATAAACCAAATAAAAGATAGTAGATCAACTAATCATAAGAGTAGACTAAAAAAATATTTATTGCATTGAAAACTAAATGGTCATAATTTGAAAGGAATCTCCAATAGATTTACCATTCAAATATCCATATTCATTACAATAGTAAACTAATAATTATCTTGATAAAGCATTAAAATTGGAAATATACTCCAACTGCAATTCTAACTAGATTTACTCCTAAACCATCCATCCCTAGATATTGGTGTGGGAGGAGATTTATTTTCATAACAACTCAAAATTGAAATTAAAACAAAAAATTAAATGCTAGTGTCCACTCTCCTCAAGAATAGGAGATAAAAGAATCTTTTGCAACTAAAATATAATTAAAAGAACAACAAAAAGGAAGTTGAAGTAGGATTTCTACTCAAACTATTTTGACATAGAGATAGTCAAATTGTCATGTGAGTATAATTGTACTGACCCCTTCTTCCTTTTCCATGTTTATACATTTCCTTAGTGAATCACAATCTAATTTTGTCAACAATCACATTCATTCATTTTGGAATTTTTGCATGTTCATTAATATGGACTTTCCCCTTCTACTCATGATCCTTTGGCTGCTGGATGAGTGCTCTGGTTGCTATGGGTTACTGGCTACAAATAGTTAGTTCCATCTAACATATACACACCATTAATAACTATGAACCAAACACAACTTCATATCAAATCTCATACACATTCACACATTTATCCATGCAAATTCTAACATATTATAATCATATTTCCATACATCAAAATCTAGTTCAGGTTGCATGAATGATATAAAAGATATAGAAGTCCATGAATGTAGATGAAATAAATAGCTTGAAATGTCTAAAACGTATGAACTGAGCTATAAAAAAAAAAAAACTAGCTATTAATCAGTCTCATCACCCCATATTTATAATTTAATAGAGTTGAGTGGTTTCAATATTAATAGCATACATAGTGGTTCATATTTATGAAAAATATAGAGATAAATGCCCATATGAATGCTTGTTGGTTTGGTTATAAACAAGGTAGAAGGAACCTAAGTGAACAAATTAAGAACTCAATGAAAAAATTAGACTAAAGTTTTAAGTCCCAATAATGTTATCTACCCTTATCCTCTCCACTTTTATTGTGGTGTAGTATATACCCCTAAGTTTTAAAAATTTGACTATATGTACAAAGTCTTAACATGATTAGTAAAATCAAACATTACACAATTTAACTTGATATCAACATAAAATTTTAATTATTGATATTTTGAATTCTTTATCTCAAATACCAATTAATATTCAATCTTTCTATTCATTGTTTGTGTCCTTTATTAATCAAAATGAGTCATGAAAACTTCTGACGTTTCCCATCTTATCTTTGATTATGTACCATGTACATGAGCCCTCGTCAAAGAGATTTTTCTAATGTCATTTTTTTATGCGTAAGTATTTGTCTGGTAACGTCGAAGTTGATGTTGATGGATTTAAAGGATGTCAGATTTGTAAGGCTCCACCTTATCACCGGATTTATAGCGAAATGACTAAACAAAATATTGCACCCACAAAATTCATTCCAAGGTTGAAAGTAGGTGGGAATATCCAGTCAATACATGTGTGTAGGAAAAATATTGAATGCAGTATTGAGACGATGTTTAAGAAAAAAATGTGGTTAAAGATAGATCACGTTGACGTTGTCATCATAACTGTAGTTGATGGATTTATAGCAAAAGGAGTAAACAAAATACTTCAAAATTCATTGCAAGTTTGAAAGTAGGTCGGTTGTTGCTATCGATGGATGCTGCCAGTTCTTGTAGTATATGCAGGACACTCTCACGCCTCTAGCAACATGTAAGCAGGAAAAATATGTGAGATGATATTGTGGGATATCATCTCAAGTCAATACACGTGAATTGAAGTAGAGTTTGTAGACAAGAAAAAATGTTGATAAATTAAATGCAATCTCAATTTGGCTGGTGTTACTTTTGTAGTTTATGTGGTGACTTTGCAAGATACTTTATTAATTATTATGACATGTTGTTCGATCAAAAACTATCTATTGACTATTATGACATATCCAATAATTTCAATAATTGGTTTTTATAAAAGAGAAGAATAATGTTGATTATTATAATTATAATTTTTTATGTTAATTTTTTTTAAATTGTCAATTTTTATTTTTATTTTTTCTTAATCAAGTAATGTAGTTCTCCTTAATGTAATTAAATAAAATGGAAATTTGATTAAAAATTAAAATTAGTTATAGTATTCACCAAATTTTTCACTATAATTAACCAATACAAAATATCTCAAATTAAAATATTTTATTTCTTGATTTAAAATTTTAATCCAATAATTTCATCATTGTCATAACTACTAGTTGATTGATGGTATTTTAATTTTCTATAATTCATTTTTATAAAAGAGAGGAATAGTGTTGATTATTATAATTCATTTTTATACGGTGAATTTGCAAGACACTCTTGCATGCCTCCCAAAATATCTATCGACTATTATGACGCATTGCTAGAGCAATCACTACTATTTCAACATCCTCCTAGAATGTCCAAAAATTTCATCGTTTCCATAACTACTAGTTGGTTGATAGTATTTTAATTTTCTATAATTCATTTTTATAAAAGAGAAAAATAATGTTTTTGATAAAGTAAGAAAAATTTACAGGGTGTTCTACCCTTTACACAGAGAGCCCTTAGGGACAAAAAGAAGCTAGTTCAAGCCATAAATGAACTAAGAAAAGAGGACATACCGCACACAGACATAGATGATAGACAACTATTGAACCACAGACGAGGGCTAGACAAGCCCAAAATCTAAGGCAACTAATTTGACTCCCTTAACCCTAGGTCACAAAGTTGCAATAGATTTTGGGAGTCCCTTCTTCTTTCTTAGCACAATAGAGCGGGAATACTTAGAATCGATGTCCCTCGAGTGAGGTGTGAGAGGTGGATCCACATTAGCCACCAAGGGCAAAGAGACACCACACATCAGAGGAGTTGGCAGCAAAAAAGTGGAGATAGGAGCAATCGAGGTACCAACAGAGGCATCCAACGAGGATCGAGTAGGTTCAACCAGAACAGTGACAACAATTTGAGGCAACAGTGGTTCCACAAATAGGATAGCTAGAATAGGATATAGGCAGGACATAGACTCCCGAGAAAACTCAGTAGGGTCATCCTCCACAGAAGAAACTTCTGAAGGAGGAGAACCCATCGTGAGTTGATCCATGAGAGCATCTTTTCACCAAGTAGCAGTGCTCTTGCAATGAGCAAGAGGGAAACCAGAGGCCAAATGACCCACATAGAAGCATCTCTTATAAGAAAAAGGGAGCCCTTCATAGTCTAGGAGCTTCTTCCAAGGTCTGTCATCCACCAATAAGACTACATCACCATGAAGAGGTTTAGAAATGTCCAAATTAATTAAAGTATGAGCTACTGTAGTATGCCCAAGCTTATGAGTCATAGAGTCCACCATAAAAAAGCATCCAATGGTGTTGCAAATAGCCTCATAATAGGAATCCTCCTAGAACTTGAGAGTAAGATTCGATAGACAGACTCAAACTAGTCTAGTATTCAGTGGCTTTGTAAGAGGATTGAAAGAATGAGACCAAGGCCTAATGGAAAGTGAATGAATACCCCACATCCACCCCCTGTCCAACACATAGTCATGCTTCGTAGATGAGGTGAAGGTTGTTAAAAATAAGCCCTTTACATTGGGATAGAGCTTAATCTGTCCAGAGACTAAAGGATTTCAAGAGACAAAAACCCAGTCATGGAGATAGTGAAGGGAGAGCCACAAGCCATTAGACCTACACACCACACCCTGCTTCAAATAGGAAACCTTGTTCTTAGCAACCTTTGGTCCATAGAACACAACAGGGGAATCATGAGCACAGGTAAAAGGTCAAACTCGAGCCAGAGTAGGAGACTAAGCACCTTCAATAGCCTTAGAGAAGAAATTCACTCAACCCAAAGAAGGAATAGTTGGAGCAAGAGGAAGCAAAGTAGTAGGGGGAGGATTATCCATCCCCTACAAAGGAGAGGGAACAGATCCCCCAACCAAGTCCCACACAACAAGCACACCATTCAGAATCATGTCCACACAAGCAGGCGACACAACAAAAGGAGCACCATCCATCCCCTGCAAAGGAGAGAGAGAAAAGCCCTTGGCCAAATCACGCACAACAAACTCACCATTCAGAATCTCGTCCACACAGGTCAACCCCTATAGAGACCTATCTAAACACAACTACCCAACATCGTAACAAAGGTTAGGAGCCAGTTGAATGACGCCAACACAACACCCATCCAAGACAACATCAACAAAAAAAGGAGGAGAGGGATCGAAGCCCCCGCTAACATGCCCAACAACAACCTGTGTGCAACTCAGAGAAGACCATTGCTTGCCGCTTAGAGGAATCCCACCTAGAGACATTTCAAAAAAATAAGAGAAGAATAATGTTGGTTATTATAATTTTAATTTTTTATGTGAATTTTTTTTAAATTGTCATATTTTTTTTAACTTTTTCTAAATCAACTAATGGAGTTCTTTTTGATGTAATTAAATAAAATGGAACTTCAATTAAAATTTTAAAATTACTTCTAGTATTCATGAAATTTTTAACTATAATTAACCAATAAAAAAGATCTCAAATCAATAAATTAAATTTTTTTATTTCTTGATTTATATATATATTTTAAAAATGATTAGTTTTTACATTTAATGTTAAAAAATATAATTTTTTTTTGCCATTTAATATGTATATCTCCATATTATAGACTATTTATTTTTGATATATTATGTTTATCATTAAATATTAATATTTTGTCAAGTAAATGGATATGAAATTTAAAGGACATTAATATTAAATGTAAGCCTTAATAGTTATAACTATTTTTACATTTATTAGTTTTAAAGAATAAAATTTTTGTTAAATATTTAAAATTTTAGTTCAAAATGGTTTGCTAACAAATATAAAGCATAATTGTCACATCTTTCATCATTTTTATGTATTACACAAATATAAGGAGAGGTAACACTAAAACCCTCCAAATTTGTAGTTATTGTATAAAATAATGTTAACTTCTTAATATTATAAATAATGGTGTTCTATTTAATTTGTTTCTTAAATTATTGAATATTAATTAGGAGAGTCTTTCTAAATTCTCATGTTACTAATTATCCTAATAGAAAATCTAATTTAAAATAGATAAATAAAGATTCTCTAAATGTTATAAATTGAATGAATTCTTTAAGAAAAAGAGAGTTAAAAATAAATAAAATTGAGCTTTCAAGGGATGTAATCATTCTTCTTGTAATTATACTTAAAATCCCGTCATAATTTAGGTGATTTTTCAAGTATTATATGTTTTCTTTGAACTCTAAATCTTATAGTAATTACTTTGTCTTTCACTATTTACAATTAATAGACTTCTATTATGGGCTTATGTTTATTGACAAGTGTTATGTTAGGAATATTCATCATTTTTAAAAAATCTATATTTCTATTAATATATTTTTAATTCATAAATACATTGATTAAATGTATTTCTTTGTACAATTCACTTATATGCTATAAATCACAAGTTACAAGTTAACGTTGTTGTATTTTGCTCTATTTTAAAAAAAAAAAATGTGAGAAAGTTTACTTCCAAACTTATGTTCTTATCCTCGTTTCCTTTCTTTTCTTGTAGTATATATTTGACATATATACCCTTAAGCTTTAAGAATTTAACTATATATACAAAGTCTTAACACATGTTTGATTTTGGTAAAAACAATTACTACACCATTTTACTTGATATCAACATAAAATTTTAATTACTGATATTTTGAATGCTTTACATAAAGTATAAATTAATATTCAATATTTCTATTCATTGTTTTTATCCTTTATTAATCAACATGCATTGTAGTACCCCTCCATTTATGCTTATGTTTTCTGCTATTATGTTTTCACACTGTTAGACTATGATACTTTTTTTGGATATTTTGATCACTGGTTTTGAGTAATAGTGGATTTACTCTGTGACATGATGATACATTGTATTGCGATATTTGATTTCCGATATGTTTTGAGATAGTGTAGATGTTTATTTTTAGTTGATTATTGTTATGTATATGTCTTGATGGACTAACAGTTATTTATTTTGCTTTACCGATGTGACGTATTATGGAACGGAACGCATCACTTGTGAGTGCCCCGTGATATCGCAGGATTTTCCTCGCATGGTGTACTGCATAAATGGCTTATATATATATGCATGTTATTTGCTCTGGGTTGCAGGATTGCGGTGTACACAGACACTCCACCTAGTTACCCAGTCTAAGCATTACGTCAAGACTCAACCGAAATGCTTATCGGGAAGCAGTAGTTAGGGTTCATCCTAGTCTAGTCTTTTAACCCTGCCATCAGACATTGTCGGGGCTTTAGCTCTGAGCTCTCATGGTCAGCCTTGTATCGTTTTTCCTCAAGCTTGGTTTAATTGAGTTTGAAAAGGAAACGTTAAGTCGAATAATAGTTTATTATGTTTTATTTACTATTATTTCAAATTAAATTTTAATGTTAAAGAAATTAGTTTTGCAAGTTATTTAATTAATTAATTAGTTTGTTTGGTTATATGGTTTGATCATAAGGATTAAATTTATTTAATTAAATAACTTAATTAATTAAATTTATTTAATTAAATAACTTAATTAATTAAATTAAATTGTTTTAAATAGTGTGTGAATAGGTTTATTTGAAATTAAATATTAATTTTGTGGAAATGGCATGCTTTATTATTTAACATATTTCCAATTTAAAATTTGAAAAATTAAATAAAATAAATACATGCTATTTGAATATTGGTTTTATATTTAAATAAATTAATTGAATGCATGCAATTTGGAAAAAAAATGATTGCCAAGAAGTGGTTAATAGATATTTAGCACTTCTCGACATGTGTGCCGGTGCAATTATGATTTTTGGTTGAGGAAATTTTGTTTATGGAGGTCATTTTGGATCTGGGGAAAAACACAGAGGCTATTCAATTTCTTCACGGGGAAAAAATAGCCGAGCTTTTGTAAAACTTTCTGTTTATGTTATTTTGGAAACACTGTATACTTGTGGAAGATCCCTTGGTGGGAAATTGTTGGTGTTGGTTATAGACTTCCTATGGATTTGGGGATTTCTTTGGAGAAGTTTTTGGGAATTGTATGCTACAGGCAAGAGGATTTATCCTACAGGTAGCTTTCAAATCACAGCTATTTTTATTATTTAATTTGTTTCCTTTTTTAAAAAAAAGTTAGAGAAAATTATTTGTTTTGTGTTTCATGTATTCTTCTCAGGAATTTTTTTAAAATTTTATTAAACAGTTGAAATTTTTTCAAAACCAATAGGAAAGTTCTTGAAAAATTTCAAATGGAATTACCTGTCAAGGATTTGTTATAGGTATCTGTAGAAATGAATTTGGTATTTATATTTGTGGATCTACTATGTTTCTTTTTAGTTGATGATTCTTTGAGGAATATTTGTTTAAATAGACAGATTACTTAGTTTGTTTTGTAAAAAAAAAATTAACTATACTCTGTGGAAAGTATTTACTTATTCACAGTATTTTGTATTTTATCAAGTTAAAAATCTTTGTATATATATAATATATAGATTTTATATGAAAACTTATAAGTTATTTAATATTGCACTCTGAAAATCTGTAGGCTGATTTTCATTTTAACACTTTACGAAATTTTCCAAGCTTTAAAATTTTTCTTTTAAAAAAAAATGGAAGAAATTCCCATTGGAAATATTTGTTAAACGCAGTTAGATTATATTTGTTTAAACATAATATTGTGGAATTGTGAGCTAGGAGCTACCCCTCTGGCTATCTAATTCCCAAGGAGTCGGCTTATGAGGGCAGCCAAGCAGTGCAGTGCCTGGGCCAAGACTCCACAGTCGCAACTCCCAATGGCGCTCCCAGAATGGTAGCCATCTACCTACTTAATCTCTAGGGTTTCTCTTTAAAAATAAACCTTTAAAAATTTTAGCTATTTTGAAACTCTGTTTCATGTAACACTGCAGTTTAAAATGAGTTTAGTTTCCTTAAGGGCTACAAACTAAAGTCAGACAAGATTTGATATTATATATATATATGTATATGTATATATACATATGTGCATATGAGTTCTTTAAAAAATTACATATATTTATAATGTTTAAAACTTAGTTTCATATTTTTTTGTGTGAAATTGAAAAAAAAATTCAAAATTAAAATAAATTTGATATTTCTCGACATACGAAGAAAGAAATTACACCATGTTGTTTTGAATTTTTTCTTTTAAAAATCCTTATCAGACAATCGGATTTAGTAAATCCGAAAAGTAGACAATTATTTTCAATTTTCTTTATATCGTGTTTCTTGTTGGGAAAATTGGGAATGTTGTAATTATTCAAGTCTTCCAGACCAATTGTAAAAGTGGGGATTTTGATTGTTAAAATTAAATTCTTAAGTAAGCTAAGGTTGTGTACATGGTATTTGCGTGGTGTTAGACACCTGATTTTGTGAACATAGTCATTGATGTTCGTTATGATAAGTGTAGTATTTCTTGTTAAGTTTTGCATACACCTTGTAAACCTTAGTCAGAGAACTTAGATTCCTTTGTTATGTTTAGGGGAGTTGCTTTTTGTAAGGGCCAACACACAAAGTGGTGTTAGGGTAACTTGCAAAGAGTTAGTAAGTCAGTGATAACCAAATAACATAGTAGTTAGATTAAAATCTTAACAAGATGATTATGCCTCGCTTATGACTCTTGAGCTAGTTCAGTCTTGAGTATAAGATGAGAAGGCCTGGAATGGAAAATCAGTGTCTTGTTTCTTCAAAAGACATTCGATTCCACAATGATTTGCAATGGGGTTAGGTTTCGTAAGAGGTTATCAACGTAACTCATGTTAGGGGGGCCAGAACCTAGGAAGAAACACCAGGGTAACCTTTGCAATATTGTCATGACACTCCACCTAAAATAACAGTTAATCTTGTGTATGTAGTATATTCAATTGTCTAAAATCTGGAAGTAATGTAACCATCATTTAGTTATGTACTAGTGTCTACCGTTAGTAGATTATGTCTAGGTAACCATATTACTATCTCCTAGCACAGGGGGTGGACCTATGGGTACCACATGGTTGGGTGGAATGTGCACCTTACTCCATTGGATCCCCAGTTTGATCATGGCATCGAGAGCTTCATGGATGGAGAGCTCGTACTTGGAAACAGATGTACTTTCTTTATTGCATAATTTGTAAATCTTGTATTTGAAAACATCCCTCAATTGTATATGAGGTGAGCAATGTAAATTGTAATTATTATTGAACTACCTCATCAGATGGATGAGTATTGTATTATTTTATCAAATGCAATGTATGAAACATGTTAGTGCTATATGTTATATTGAATAGAGTTTCAAATGAAATGCAATGTTTATTTTTAATGTTTATGTTATTAATTAATATGTGCAATGCGAAATACTAAAGTCGTCTATGGAAACTTAAAGTAGTGTAACGTCACGTAACTTAATGAATGTATGCAACTAATTAACTTAATAATTATACTTTAAAAAAAAAATTATTACACTTTAATACACAACTGCAACATTCCTTAGGTTATTATGATGGGGCATTACAGATTGGTATAAGAGTCAAGGTTACAAACACTGGATGCTTTGGGTAATCGTGAACCCATTAGGTTGACCTAGTATGTAGTTTCGCAAACTGTTAGCCTTGTTTGAATAGTATCTAAGACTCGTTATTGTTATGTGTAGGAACATTCCTAGGTGAGGTGGAAGAGGTCATGGTAGAGGTCAAGGTGGAGGCCGAGGGCCAATCACTCAGGTTACTCCCCCTCTGAGCCCTCATCACAGTAATCAAGTAGAATAGTTGGATCAGTGGAATGAGGGACAGAATCCCAAACAGTCAGGAGTAGAGGGTTCACAGATACATCCTTTATTAGAGGAGGTCCTAGCTTGACTTGGACTAGACAGGATGTTGAGCAGGAGGTTGTTAGAGAGAGAGATAGATCTCCTAGGAGAGTAGATGACATAGCACATTAGGATGCAATTACTGTAAGACACATGAGGGATTTACTAAGGGCATGCCCTCCTACCTTTGATGGTACAGGAGGTGGCTTAGAGGCAGAGACCTAGCTACTAGATTTGGGTAGATGCTTCACCATGCACCCTTACGGTAGCAATACCCGTGCGAGATGCGCTATCATGCATCTGAGAGGATTCGCCTCTACTTGGTGGCACCTAGAGGAGCAGAAGCTCCATTTGGATATTGGGTCAATGTCGTGGGAGATGTTTCTTGAGAGGTTTAGAGCACGGTTCCTATTGGAACACTAGAGGTAGTGATGGGCTGACGAGTTCCATGATCTACATCAGTTAGCTCTTTCTATAGAGCAATATGAACGTAGATTCTATGAACTCAAGCAGTACGTTGGTATTGGTGATGATGAGCCTATGCTAGTACAACATTTCATCAGGGGTTTAAATGCCCACATTAGTGGTGGTTTTTGTGTCTTTGAGCTAAAGACTATGGAAGTTGTGGTGGATAAGGCTCGCATAGTGGAGGAGAACCTTGTTATGGCATTAGGTGGTCACACAGGAGTGCAGATTGGTAGTGCTCTTGCAACAGGTTTTAGTGCATAGGGTGGATAGGCTCATATAGGAGGTTCCTCTAGGAACCAACAGACACCCACAAAGGGTGGGCAACAACAACAACAATGAACACCTCAAAAGAACAATAATCCACAACCACAACAAGGTAATAGTCCTTAAATAGG
>VDFB02237591.1:0-17696 GCA_007258455.2 Sequoia sempervirens | reverse complement strand
AAAAGATTATTTATTGTCTCATTAAAATCATTATTTTGAATTAATTTAATTCAAAATAGTAATTAATCTTCTAAAAACTTCAAGTAATCGAGTTGCATTCTTTGATTTTCCAAATCTTACTTTCTCTCAACCAAATCTTATCTTCTTGTTTTTTTCTAATCTGCAAAATCGTGCAATCCTTTTATTCTCTCTTTGATTTTTCAAAATCTTTATTTCTTTTAATTAATTTCATTTATTCTCCACCGCCGACCTGATTTTGTCCTCGACCATTTGATTAAGGATTTTTCCCTAACCCTAATTAGGGATTCTTAGGTTTAATTGGATGCTCATTTATCAATTTATCTCGTCCGTCCATTCGAAATGGCCTTTTCTATAAAATGCCATCTTCTTCTCATTTTTTGAACACACGCACATTTTGACATTTTTGCATAGTTATTATAGGCATTTGCTTTCACACTTAAATCTCCATAGGCAATTTCATTATTTATTATTATAGTCATTTAATCAAGGCATAGGCATTGTCAATCATAGGCTTTTAGACATAGGCATTTAGATTTTGAGTAAATCCTTCAAAACTTGCTTTAGTCTTGTCATTTGTCATAATTGCTCACGAATCTGAGGGCATCTTCATTTACTGCAAGCTAGGAGGTGTAACGAAGGTCAATCATGGAAGATGGAGAATGCAGGTGATATAATTGCCTTTTGTTTTCATCACTTTTCCTTTGTGCTTTGTTATATTCAATGGATTTTAATGTTATTTGATCTAACCATCTAACAAATCTGATTTTCCTTTGATTACAATTTTCATTCTTTCTTACTTTCATGGTGACACTTAAATGCTCTATTTCCTTCACCTCCGCACTTGAAACATGTTCCTCTAAGAGTTTTCTTGTCATATCCTTTTTCTTCTCTCTGGTATCCATCACTGCTATATGAATTGTAGCCTCCTTTGTTGTAGCGGTATGAATTTCTATCATCTCTCCCTTTCTAGTATGAATTAGTATCCCTTTCTTCCTTGTAATATGAATCTTTGTCCTTGTTGTGTTCTACATATGATCTTTCTCCTCTAGAATGTCACCTTCCTCTCTAAAATATACCTCCTCTTCCTCTCTACCTTTGTTCATGTCTTTTTTTTAGCTTGTCCTCCACTTTTAATGCAAAGTGGTATGCTTCCTTTATTGAATTCATCCTCACCAAACTCAACTCTTCTTGAATGTTCATCCTCAGCCTATTGATATATCTTGTCACTTTCTCCTTGTTCGCTTCACTATGTCCAGTCTTGATGATGATCTTATGAAATTCCTCAGTGTACTCTTTCACAATATTTTCCTTCTATCTCAGGTTTTGCAATCTCTTCAACAACTCCATCTCATAGTCTACAAGTATAAACCGGTTCTTCAATTTTGTCACCATTCTATCCCATTTCACAATATTTTCTTTTCCTTTTCTATTCCTCTCTAATTGAACTTCCTTCCACCATATTGCAACATGTCCTTTCAGTTTAGTCTTCACAAATATCACTCTCTCTGGATCTTCAATTTATTCATACTCAAAGTATTCTTCAATGCCATTTATCCAATCAATCAACTCCTTAGGGTTTAGGTTACTGGTATAGTTTGAAATCTCCATTCTAGGTCACTTTCCTATTTTTGAAATAGTCTTCAACATCTTCATCTGATCCAATTCTTCCTCTTCAGAGGTCTCTTCAGCTTGATCTACAACCTGAACTTCATCGTCATCACTTTCATCATTAGGTATAGGGTTTAAGCCTTTTCTTTTGTCTTCTTCAACAATATCTAATCTCACTTTCATTATTCACATCATTTCCATCATCTCATCCATCTTTCCAACAACATTGATGGTAGTATGAATTTTCCTCGATGACATCTCTTCCTAGGATCTAGTACAACTGCCTCAAGTCAGCAATCTAGATACAGGGTCACAACTTCCTCACAATTGGCGATATGTTGACCAACACAAGTAGGCTACCTCAAGTCAGCGATCTGTCCAAAAAAAGATCTTATGGAATGCCTTACTCAACTTCACAACCTCACTCCAGTGCAATTTCCTCAAGTCAACAATATTTCCACCTTCACTCTCCCACAGTTCACAAACTTGCTCTGATACCACTTGGTGTAGTCGAGGATGGAGGGCCCAGAACTAGGACTGTCCAACCTTGCAGCAAGAGTAAGCACAACGGAAACTCAATGAACAAGAATACAATCAGAAATGGAAATATGAAGAATATATATTATTCACTAGCAACATGCCTTGCCTTTCAATTTACAAAATTATAGAATGATATGGCGTTAAAGCCCAAAATTACAATGTAGGTCGAAGCCCTTAAACCCTAGATCTTTCCTTCTACTTAATTACTCATTCCAAATGCAACTACATGATTCCTATATATATCATTTCCCAGCTCTAGAAAAGGTCTGTGTTGGCCTCAAGAGGTGTTAATCCCCAAATTTGATGAAAACGTGTGAAGGTCGGACAAATCATAAGATTCCCTCAAAAAATGATGTAGATCAGAAAAAAGGTTCCTTGATGAATGTGAATCCTTATGCAATGGTATCCTTAGCTTCGTAAGTCATGGGATCGTTCCGCACACTTGAAAATCCAAGACTAGTGAGTGAATGCTCTCTATCCAAATACAACTAATATTATGTTAGTGATAACTTTGTACTAGAATCTCCAAAACACTTGAATTTTGGATATGATGCAGATGTAGCCATGAAGATCATATATCTCTCTCTGTGAGTTTTGATGATATAATGTGGTACAATGCAGTATGAAATACTGAGACTGGGTCCTAACAACTAACCATTGAAATGCCTAAAACCTAGGTTCCTCCTACATCAAAGGCTCTTTGGATTTCACCCTAATCATGGCCACATGTGGAGGAACTTGCATGATGCAACCAACCATATTTTAATTATTAAAAGTGACCCTAGTGTAATTGAAATTATTGGTTTTATTATTTTGATTATTGCCTTGAGGATTTATAAAACCAGTATTAGCATTGGAGGTATTGGTTCCCTAAGAATGTTTTGGGAAAGAATTTTGATATATCTAAATTTGAGCATTAGATGAAGAGCATAGATCCCCCTCCAAGATGATGTCACCCCTATCAATGAGGTCTTGGACATAGTTCTTGAGATTCATACACTCATTTTTAGAATTTCCCTTAATCCTATGATAGTTGCAATGCTCATTATATTTAAACCAATTAGGCTTCAGTTTGGTATCATTGAAGGGTTAGGTAACTACATAGGTGACTACATTGGCTTGTACTAAATTACAAAATACCACATCAAGGGGTTCCTCTAAAGGAGTGAAATTATGTTTAACGTTGCTTTGATTTTAAGATCTAGGTACACCTTGAGGAACATATATTGCATTGGATTTAGATGTGTTGGCCACATGAACATGTTTGGTATATATTACCCCATCATTGATGGAATTCTTGTTCTTTTTCAAAAAAGGGGTTTGTCATTAGAAGGTTTTTCAATGTTTTCTTTATAAGTTTTTACTAGACCCTTAGCTATGGGATTTTTTTCCAATGGTAACCCCTTTCTCTATGATCTCATTGAATGTGGATGCACAATGGACTTGCAAATGAAAAGCCATTTTGATATGAAAATTTTGAACAAAGATGTTGATTCTTTCTCGGGTAGGGGCCATGAAATAAAACTAGCTTGAGCTATCCACCTCTATAAATAGCTCATGAAAATTTCTCCATTATGTTGTGTTTTGGTGCATATATCGAGCATGGTCACTTCCTGCTTAAGATTACAGGAGAAATGGGTCACACATTTTTTGGATAATTTGGAAAAAGTAGTAATGGAGCCATGGGGGAGGTGTGAGAACCATTCCAATGCTTGGCCTCCCAAACTATGAGGGAACAAATGAAGAAGATAGTTATCATTGTAGGCCACCTCTTGAAAAGTCATAAAGAATTATTTGACATGGTCTCGAGGATCTCCTTTCCCTTTATATTTGTCAAATTTAGGAATTTAAAATTTTTTTGGGAGAGGTGTTTTTGCAATGGTACGATCGAAGGGATATGGGCACAACTCTTCAAATTTGAATGACTTATTGGAATTACCGACTTGCAATTCCCTAAGTGTAGTTTTTGTCTCTCCCCATTGTTGATTTTGAGCTACTAGATTGGGACTTGGTTGATTGATGTATTGGTTTGGATTTTGAGGTGGATTTTTGTGTGACTCTGAAGGTGGTTGAAGTGGATATGATTGATATTGTGGTGGATTAAATTATTATGGTGTTTGAGGTGGGTAAGATTGGTGTTATGGCAGATAGGTATATGATTTTTGAGGAGGTTGGGATAAATGAGACAAATTTTGAGGGGGTTAGTTGTATGATGGTGGAGGAGGTAGTGATGGGTGGCTTTGATGTTGTGGTGGAGTAAAGTATGATGGTGGTCGAGGTGGTTGTGATGAATAAGGTTTTTGTTGAGAGGGATTGGTATATGATTGTAATGGGTGTTGAAGGATTTTTTATATGAAAATGCATGGTTGGTGTGTTGTTATGGAGGTGGATTTGATTGTAAGATGTAATTATGGTGGGTGATATGTGAAGATATTGGAGGTTGATTTGGAGGTTGTACTTGTGGTATAGTTAGACTGGATGGAGGTATTATATTGGGAGTTTTATTGTGAGAATGTGATGGTTGAGGAGGTTGTGAATATTATTATGGAATGTGAGTGGAAGGTGGTATGTGAGAAGAAGATGGTATAGATGTGTGAGAAGTATGGTAAATTGTTTGGATCAAATGTGGTTAAAATAGAACAAGGGAACAAGATAAGATGTGGATAATGAGGTATTTGACACAAGAGTCCCCATGTTACCTTGAGAGGTAGTATCAACTAATGTGTGTGGTGTGGAAGGTTTGATATTTTGTGGGATGGAACTCAAAAGTTGGCAGGAGGATATAGGATCATAACCTTGAATAGGACCAAGTCTCAACCCTCATCCTAATGTGGGAATTTGAATGGGGGAAGGTGGTACTTGAATCACTACATCATTCCCAAAGTCCAGTATAGGACCCCATGGATTCTCAGGATGAGTATGAGGTGTAGATAGTTGAGTGTGATGTCAAATCTAGGTAGAAGTTTAACACCACACATGAGGTTGGCCAGGATTATCTCCTTGTGGGTGTCTATAAGGTGATCAATTATTTCCACATTAGTGGGATTATCCAAAAACTCTTGGATATTAGGGAAAAGCTCAATTTGGGATACCATTTCTTTCTCGATGAAGAGTAAATCATTGGGTTGGGTAGGATTTGATGATCCCATTTGGATGTTTGGGTGTTGAGAGTTTCCATTATTAAGAAAACTAGAAGTGTATGGGAAGGATTGTTATTGTTGTTGTTCCATGATTTTTCTAAGTTGTAACTGCATGGTGACGTGCATAAAATATTGGATGATGATTGAAAGTGGATAATTCTAGGGATAAGGTGGATGATTTTCTATTTGATGTAACACTTAGACTATGAATGAGAACCTAGATTGATGGTGATTAATTGGATTTCTACTTGCAATAGGAAAAATTATCAAGCACAAATGGTTCTAATAGTGATTGATTGAATTTCTATAAAATAAAGTATGATGATGATGGTTTGATTGATGATTTAGGTTCTCAAACAAGTGACAAAAGGCTATGTTTTTAATTAGAATGATGTGGGTGGTGACAAGTCATGTTTAGGAATTACCTTGTACTAGGAGGATGAATGTTTGATTAATTTTGGATGAGGTAGTGTGACTAAAATGATCAATGTGGGTTAGATATGAATTGGAAAAATTAATTGATCACAATTTTTGACATATGAAAATGATGGCTATCTTGTGCTAGATAGGTTTGATTTCTATAATTTGTATGGGAAATGAGGCTACCCTAGTATAGGCAAGGCTACGTAACCAATGTTTGACAATTTTTTGGACCTTAAAACAATAGAAATGAGGCCACCCCAATACAGAACAAGGTCACCACAACAGTATTTGATGGTTTTGGACCCTAAAATAGTGGATAACAAGGCTACCTCAGTATAGAAAAAAGCTTCCCCAATAGTTTTTGATAATTTTTTGGACCCTAAAATAGTGGAAAATGAGGCTACCCCAATATAGAACCAAGTCGCCCCAATAGTGTTTAACAATTTTTGGACCCACACTTGGTGGAAAATGAAGTCGCCTCAGTATAAAACTAGGTCACCCTAATAGTGTTTGACAATTTTTTGGACCCTAACTTAGTGGAAAGTGAGGTTTCTCCAGTACAAAACCAAGCTATCCCAATAATGTTTGATATTTTTGGGACTCTAACTTAGTAAAAAGCGAGTTCGCCCCAGTACCAAACTAGGTCACTCCAATAGTTTTTTATAGTTTTTTAGACCCTAACTTAGTGGAAAATGAGGTTGCCCCAATACAGAACTAGGTTTCCCCAATAGTGTTGACAATTTTTGTTAGAGTAATAGGTTAATCACCTAATTAATTAATTAATTCATATTGATAATTAGGATGTTCTTTTCTGCATTATTAAATTAGCTTATGTTATCTCATTGCATAGGATTGTGACACTTGTCATAGGTTGATTTAATCCTATTCTAGGGATTTTATCTTCTTTTCATAAGGATTGAATTATCATTGTAATTATTAATTCAAGTTTATTGCATCAATTAATTCTTTTGTTGTTGAGAAATATTGTGCTTTGATCTCCTCTTTTGTGATAGGATATTTTCTTATAAGTTATTTTTGGGTTATGTGGAGTTGATTTTGCAACTTCATCATGGTACCAGAGCCTTCATGATTGAAAGGATTTCTTTTTAGAAATATTGAGTGCAAATCTATTATTTTTTGGTAGCAAAAGAGTATTTTCTTCTCTTGTATCCTCAAATGATCTGAAGAATAAAAAAAATATGAAAAAATACTAGATTTTGGGGGCTTATCATCTACCTTTTCAGTTGCATGTGTGTTGCATGTATATTTTGCAGCCTCCTAGATCAAATATGGACTCACCATTGTGTTCAAAGTAGCCAATAAATTCAAAGCATCATCTCATTTTGCCAAATCAAAATCTTTTTTAGTTGCATTTACTTTCATTCGACTTGCATGTATTTGCATGTACTTGCATGTTGATTGCATGTGCTTGCATGTCACTACATGTGAAGCAGAAGTTGTTTTTTTATGTATTTTAAAGAAGTTTAGTTATTTGAAGACATGTAGAAAGCCAAATATTCCCTTTTTCCAATCATTGAGCTATAAAATTGTGCCCATGAGTGTAGAAGTTAATGGCGACTCCTCAACACCCCCAAGAATAGTTGCTAGACCAAATTATCTTCCACAAGAGATAAATGGAAAGAATACTTGCTTCAACAATGTAAGATTGAATATATGGTTGTATGTGAAAATGTACATGAGAGTCCTTACTTATTAAGGCAAGGTGAGAGGAAGGATAAAACAAGATCATGACATGTGTCTTAATCCTATCACATGATACAATTAACTCGTAACTACCTAGGATAAGATAAGATTTAGAAATGACAACTAAGACTTCTAGAAGGAATCTTATAAGCCTAAGTAAACTAAACATGTGAATATGTCCCCTAAGTTTCTAGTAAGGAAATTAACTAGGTACAAGAAATTTATTCACACCAACACCCACCCTTAAATGCAACTTAGGGAGAATATTATTATGCAAAATAAAAAAAGTGGGTCTCAACTTACGAGGCCATGTGAGGTACCCATTTACAATGCAAATGAAATCTCTCATAAATAGAAAAAAGGAGAAAAACAAGTGGGAAAAAACTCCTCTCCAAAAGAGAGAAAAGTAAACAAAAACAAATGATGCCATGGGGGGTTTGTTGTGTGGGCTTCTTATTTGAAATCACAACCTTGTCTTCCTTCATGCAAATGTTCCTTTTGTTTATACAACCTTGTACTTCTTCATGCACCCTTTGATGTCATTAGTTCTTCTTCATGCACTATATTTTGACATTCAGTTTCAGTGGACCTATCATATCTCTTCCTTCTTCACATTATGGGGGTTATTATATTGTTGGTGCTAATGCATCCTTGGTTTCATGTTGGAGTGTTATGTATACAGTATTTGTTCCCATGTACTAATCGGATGCATTGTACATCAACAACTAGTTACCCATGCATTTTAGTGAGACAAAGCATTTACCATATAGACATTCTTGCATTCCTATTTTTGGGGATGACCTTCTATTTTCAATTGATTAGTGTTCTTCAGACTATTGGTACCTGCGCTATATATATCTTCAAGTTCTAGATGTTTTCCTTTGTTTACCATTTGATTCAAGTAGTTTCATTAGGGACACTCATGTAGATTCTTATCTTCTTGATCATGATCATCATCTATTTCAGAGGAGGTTCTTCTTTCAACACCATAACAGTCATTCTTTGATAGTGTTTGCAATTCTTCATGCTTTAGTGGTGTTCTTCATGTTCATCCTTTGTTCCTACTCTTTTGGGACTTTTTTTAAGGCTTCTTAGACCTTCACTTGTATTTCTCTCTTTTGGAGAGGAGTTTTTCCCATGAGGTTTTCTCCTTTTCTCTAGTTGTGAGAGATATTTTGTTTGTACATGGGTACCTCACAAGGCCTTGTTTTTCAAGACCCATCACACATTCATCTTTATAGTTTTGAGCTTCTCCATAAGTTTCACTTAAGGAGGGGTGTTAGAGTAAAAGGTGTGACTTGCAAGAACTTGCATGTTGCCTGTATGTGCTTGCATTCCACTGCATGAGAAGGAGAAGTTTTTTTAAGTCAAATTGTGTAAATTTCACAAAATTAGGTGTATCTTGGTTGTATGATCTCTATTTTTCAAAAATTTAATATCATCGCAAATTTGGTTGTGAACCTGATCCAGTGGAGGAATTTTTTCTAGATTCTGTCTCAATTTTTTTTATAGAAAGTTGAAGTCAAATCTTCTTTTTTGCACTTTTGGGGCATAGCTCAAGCATACAAAATTTATTTTTTACAAATGAATAGCCCTTAGAAAGGTGCTTTAGTTCTCTATCCAGATCTATAGACCATTTTTTGAGTAAAATAAACAAGTAAACAAAGAATTATATGAAGTGATTTTCTCCTTTTTTCATCATTTCTACTTTCAAAGTTGCATTAGGGTTTGGTTTTTTGTGTTATGAGGGTTATTTTTTCTTGCTTTATGTATCTACACACATTAGAGAACAACAAAACCTTCCCAAAAAAATTAACAACTTTAAAAACTATGGTGGACACCTCTTCTATTGAACATGTTATGTCACACAACTATCACATCTGGAAAGCTCATATGACCAAATTGCTCGTGTCCAAGGGTTTATGGTCCACTTTGGATAGTGTACAACCAACATTGACTTGTCAATTTGAGATTCTTCAACATTGGAACAAGATGGATGAGGCCATGGGACCGATTTCATTGCATGTTTCAAATAGTCTCCTATTTCATCTTGAGTCTTACACTACTCCTAGGGCTAAGTGGATGAAGTTCAATGATCTTTTTGGCACCATCAATGAGTTTTGACAAATCTATATTGAGGTAGAGTTGACTTCTTTAGTACCTAGTTCCTTCTCCTCCATTGAAGATTTCTTGGTGAAATTTAAGTCCCTCAAATCACTTTTGCAAGGTTGTGGGAAGAATAAAACTGACACAAAGTGTATTTATCTGATATTGTCTAAGCTTCAAGGCCCATTTCAGGTCTTCTCTTCCATGTTTTACTCTACCATGGATGCATTGGGTAATGCTTTTACCATGCCTACCTTTGAGGTTTTCTATGAGCATTTGACATGAGAACAATTAAAGTTTTTTTAGTTGGATGCTCTTTTAGGTTTGAAAAACCATGCCTTGGTAGCTTAGCCATGTAAGGGAATACAAAAGAAGAAATAAAAGCCTATGATAGGTTCATCAAGTAGTGTGAATCCCTCCAAGATAGCCTTGAAGTCAGAACAAAAACCACATTCTAATGCCAATCATGATAAGTCTTCTAAGTCTAGTGAGTCTTCCTCCAAGACAAAGAATAAATCAAATGAAACTTGTAGTTTTTGTGGGAAGGAAGTAAATCCAATTACTAGATATTGGAAGATATTAGAGCCTTTAGAGGAGGCCATACAAAAAAATAACATCTCAACACCTCAGTCTTCTTCTACACATACAGAGAAAGATCATGCCTTTTTTTCATGGGCCTTGCCTTCAAAATCTAGATGGATACTTGATTATGGTGCTTCTCACCATATGACACATACCCAATATTTTGTTACCACTCTTTCACATTGTGCCACTTCATAGATTTCAATTGGTGACTCCACTCAACTTTTAGTTTTGGGTTCAGGTATTGTCCCATTGGAAGGTGGTTGTATTCAAGATGTTCTTGTTGTTCCTAAAATTTCAACTAACCTCCTTTCAATTTATTAGATTTGTCATTTTGGCACTAGTAGGACATTTGAGTTATCATCACATGATGTGGTTATTTGAGACCTCCATGATCCTAATATTTTTGTGGCTACTGGTAGTGTTGATTATGCATCACAACTATACATATTTGATGGATTTGAGAGCTTGGATAGTTCTAGTTCATCCTATTGTGCATTTTGTACACACACCCCACTAAAAGTAGGGACCCCCTTTTTTTTCTTTTCCCTCTCTGGTTGCTCATTCTTGCTTCAAGGACTAGTCATATTTGGTACTTACTAGGTCTACATAAATTTACCCTTTGGGCAGTGACTTTTCTTTTCATTTGGGTTCTGGGGTCATTTTCCTTCTCCATGTGATGACTTACTGATGGTTTCAAATCATAATATTTTACCCTTGGCCTTTGCATGATGTTTTCCCCATATACCAAGTTGATTTGCATTTAAAAGTATAAGTTTTAGCTTTTATAGAAAATATGTGCAGGAATGTTGTTGCAGAAAACCATTTGCATGTTTTCAATGCATCAATGTCGAAGCCTCCGGCTTCTTCTTTGCTCCAGCCTGCAAACTTCTAGCTTCCACAATCTCATTTTCTGTAATTCTAGAAAAGGGAAAAAATTTCAAGTATTAAGATTAGACTCCCTACATATCCATTTTCCCATGTGCTCAAATAGATAAATCCCAAAAAAAACTAAGTGTTAAGGGGCCTTGAGTAAAACCATTTATTGGCTTCCAGTGCACCAACATCAGAGCCTCTGGCTTCCACATTGCTCTAACCCACAAACCTCTAGCTTCCACAGTCACATTTCCATAATTTTAGAAAAGGGAAAAATCATCAAGTATTAAGCTTAGACATCCTTCATATCTATTTCCCCACATGCTCAAATAGATAAGTCCCAAAAATACTAAGTGTTAGGACCATGAGAAAAATTGTTTGCGGGTTTCCAATGCAACGACTCTAAAGCCTCCGACTTTCGTAATGCTTTGGCTTGTAAGCCTCCAACTTCCATAGTCAGATTTTCCTAAATGTTAGAAATGGGTAAAATCATCAAGTACTAATCCCAAATGCTCTTCATATTCATTTTCCAACATGCTAAAATGGATAAACTCAAAATTTATTGTGTTGGGGCCTTGGGGAAAACTTTGTGTAGGTTTCTAGTGCACCGACACTAGAGCCTCTGGCTTCCACATCACTCTGGACCATAAGTCTTTGACTTCCACAGTCGGGTTTTTTTAAACTCAAGAAATGAGTGAAAACTTTAAGTATTGAACATTTAGTGCCTTTAATATCCAAGTCCCCACGTGCCTAAATAAGTTGGATCCAAAATGACTAAGTTTTGAAACATTACGAAAATTGGATTACAAAATTCGACAGTGGTGGCACCATGTATGATGACTTCCACATTGCTCCAGCTCACATACCTTGGCTTTTGCATTGCTCCAACCCACAAGCCTTTAGCTTCCACATTGCTCTGATTTTCAAGTCTCTAGCTTCTACATTTCTCTAGACTACAAATCTTTAGCTTCTGCATTGCTCTGATCTGCAGTGGTCTAATTACCTCAAAAGTAGAAATTTCACTTGTTGGCGCCGAACCCTCTAGCTTTTGCATTCCTCTGGATCACAAACCTTTGCATTTCGCATTGCCCAACTTGCAAGTCTTTGGCTTCCACATTATTTTGGCCCACAAGTCTCTAGCTTCTGCATTGTTTTGGCTTGCAAGTCTCTAGCTTCCACATTGCTCCGACCCACAGTAGTCCAATTCCCTCAAAAGTGGAAATTTCACTCATCAACATTGAAGGCTCCATCTTCCGCATTGCTTTAGCCCATAAACCTTCAATTTGCTCAAAAGTCAATTTCCTAAACTGGAAAATCTCTTGAAGAGGAAAGTTTCTCGAAATGCAATTTTTTCTCAAAATGGAAAATTTTCTTGAAATTGAAAATTTCTCGAAATAGAAATTTTTCCCAAAATGGAAATTTTTCTTGAAATATATTTTTCCGAAAATAAATTTCCTAAAATGGAATTTTTTTCGAAAAATGAAAATTTATTGATGGACTATAATTGATAAATTTTAATATTTAAATAAGGAAAATTTATCATTTCTAGAGGCTTAAATTATGATATTTTATGACACTGGTGCTATTCAAGATGCTCAAAAGGATAAAGGTGTTGGTATAGTTTGTCATTGATTTCAAAGGTGAGGTACATGAAGTCAAATATGGATGCAAGGTTTCAAGGTGATTGGTATGTTGGTATCACAGGTATATGGTTGTTGGTGATTAACATGATATACATGATATGTGGCACACATGTGACATACATATACTAGAAAATACATTTGAGATGATTTCCTTTGTTTGCATTCCCAGGTTGGTCAAGTTGAGCTACATACATTGGTGTTTGTACATTCTCATATGAGCAACAAGTCTATGTTTATTTTGAGTCTCCATGTGGCTTATATGTATATTTTCCATCATTTATAAAGTGATAACAACTCTCAATCAGATGTTGATGAAGACCTGCAACATGGACATATCCTAAGGCATAATATATATTTTCTTCTTAGTTTGGTTAAGGTGGTTTTCTCCATTCCAGTCCTTTGTTGATATTGGTGTTTGGCTTACAATGTTATAAGGTTACTTGTAGAACATATACTATGGTCTTAGTTGTTCTATGCTTACATTGTGATGAGAATTCAGGTTATAATTTAAAAGGTCTATCGACCTTATCATTTGCATCTCATTTTTTTTAAGGCTTTGAAAATCGTATCCTTAGTATTACTTGTATTGAGGCATTATTGCCACTTACACCACATATGGTGACAGGCACTTAAAGTGACATAAGGTTTTTATTGGAAAAACAAAAATTAAAAAGAGTCCTTGGCAGGCATGCTAAACCATGAGGCATAAAGGTTAACTTAAGCCTGAGGCTATCGAGCATATTAAAGGGTAATAGCTTATTTTCAAAGTTTTTGAGAAAGGAATTTTTGGTTTCATTATTTCAAAGCCAAAATTAGGGAATGAGAGACAGAGGCTCACATGGAAAACACCAGGGTTTTCTATGATGTTTGATAAAATCGGGTTGAATGTTGTCAGCGGTTTGAAATGATGATGGTGTCAACAAATTGAAGTGATGGTTATCGAGTTTTTAAGGCTTACTTTTTAGCTGGTTTTTCACCAACTTAGGTATTTGAAAAATTCTTTGATTACAGGCCACATTTTGTTAAGGAAAGGATTAGTTTAAAAAAATAGGCATGAAAGAGTTGTTTGGCATATCATCTTTTAGTTATAGCAGGATTATTGCAACTAGTTTTATAAACAAATTCTTTGTGTTCGAAATGGTGTTGTTAAGGATCTTTATGGGCTTAACCTGTGTTGGTTATGATATAAAACCTTTTAGGGTTTCTGGATATTACTTACATGGATTAGTTACAAACTCTTTAGTTAATTCATTTAGGGTTTCTACAACCCTAATCTGGTTGGTTTTGGTTTTACAATTTTAAAAACTGCATTTGAAGGCAGTGGCCATAAAAGATAACTATCAGTTTTTTTGTGGTGTTACTCTTGAGAAGAATGAAAAAGAGATTTTGTGACTATTCTTTAAAGACTTTGTGCAAAGGTTGTTTCATATTGAAAAATTGATTATCATTCTAGAATATGTTGTCATTTTTATACAACATCCCTCGATGTGCTTATTGAAAAATATATTTATGGTCTTCTATTGAGATTCTAGGACTACAAATTGCACTTCTAGGGTTCTAATAGAATACTGTAATTTTTATGAATTGTAAAGGATTTGGTGCTCCTGTATCTTATGAAGTTGGTGCTTCTGAATTTTGTGGAGTTGGTGCTCCTGAACTTTGTGGAGTTGGTGCTCCTGAACTTTGTAGAGTTGGTGCTCTAAGTGAATAAAGAGAAAGATTGTTCAAGTGGTTTTTTATTCCCCAAGAGGATTTTCCACTCAGGACATATAATGTGTTATGTGATGAGTCTTTGTGTGATTGTTTTTCATGTCTATCTAATTTTCATAAGTTATCAGATGCATTAATATCTATTATTAGTTCTTATTTTTTCATTGTTAATGTATTCTGCTGTTACAAGAATTTTCACAATCATATGTTGCAAATTGGTTTAAAAGTTCTATTTAACCAAACATGTTTTGCATGTTGTGATGAAAAGAATTTAGTCTATCACATGTTCATTCATTGATTCATAGTTCAAGGTTGTTATGTTTCAATTTGTCATAATGTACTAAAGCTATTTGTTGTTTCAATGCTTATCATATGTCATTCAGTTGCACAGTTGTTGCAGTGTCTCATAAAGCTACAATGAAATTTGGTGGTCTTAAAGTGATTCAATTATGTTGGTCTTCATGTACATAGTCTTATGAGTTGCTCCTATTTTTTCATCATGCTTTGATTGTTAAACAATGTCAGTCACATCTTTGGAAAGTGCAAGATATCTCACACAGGTTATATTGGCATAAGTTGTATAAATGAACTGAGTTAATATTGTCATATCTTTGTTTACCTCTTTTCATTAATGCTCTTAAAGTTTTTACTCTGCTCTGTTATCAATAGAAAGGATATCTAAATTAAAATTCTTTGTCAAATTTTTAAAAGTTTTGAATTTTAGGTCTGTCTATCAGACATTGATTCGCCCCCCTTCTCAGTGTTTTTCCATACTCCAACAAGTGGTATTAGAGCCATACCCGTGCATAAGTCTAACCAACTTTTGGTTTCTTGGTCGTGGAGTATTCGTTATGGATAAGTGCAAAAGAAACAAAAGTCAAAAGAAAACCACTAGTGTCAAACAAAAAGTTGATCAACCAACCCCTATCAAGTCTAGTGAAGTTTTGTCTCAAGAAATACCCTTGCCAATTGATACTAAAAGTGATCCTGTAGTTGGAGAAGAAGGAGAAGAAGGTGATCACTTAGTAAGTGATTTGAACAAGAATTTGGTGAAAAAGAATGTGAAGGTGATGAGTTTGAAGTTGATTTGGAAGGAGAACCGCTTGATGCTTTAGATGAAATTAAAAAGCTTAAATAGGAAAATCAAGATCTCAAGGTACGCTTACAAGAAAGTGTTGATGTCATTAAAGTTGTAATACAAAATCATAATGATGATAAAAAGATTATTGAATTTTTGAAAGCTCAAATGGTTGATAGAAAAAGGACTGAAGAGGGATTGGAATTCAAGTTAAAAGACAAGGATGAATTGTGTAATAAACTAGAAAATGAGGTTGCTTCATTGAAGAAAAGTCCAGATAATGGTTCCTTGTTAAAAGAACTAACTCTTAAAGATGACATGATTATAAGTCAAAAAATTGAAATTGAAGAATGTAAGAGGATAGAAGATATTGTAAGGTCTGATTTGGAGGTTAAAAAGATTGAATGTCTAAAGCTTGAAGGAGAAGTAGTTACATTAAGGAAAGAGCTTGAAAGTGTCAAGGTTCAATCAGGTAAAAATCAGAAATTTGATTGTAGTACTAATCTATTGAATGAGATGTTAGACATGAAAAAACATTCTAAGGATCCTACAGGATTGGGATATGAGGTTGGACAAAGCTCTATAGAACAATCTAAACATGAGATAGTATTTGCTACTGTAGATGGAAAGAGGTTTACAGTCAAGAAAACACCAAGAATGAAGGTTGATCTTGGTCACCATATTGTTGCACCAGAGGATAACACTACTGCTAGAAGACAATTTACAGGAATTCACAGAGAAAGGAGAAATTTTTTCAGATCTTCACATCCTTGGCATGATCAGTCATTTAGGTACAATTATTTCCTATTCCATGGTTACTGCTATTCATGTCATGCTTATGGACATTGGGCTAGAGATTGTGAAAGTTATGCTAGAAATAATTGTAGTTTGTCAAATCAGAATCGTGGCACTATATGTTATATCTGTCACAAAGTTGGTCATTTAGAAATTAACTTTTGGTGGAATGATAAGAATGGTAATGGAAGTTCTTACAAAATTCCTAGAAGAAGTTATCATTCTTTTGGTTCATATCATAATGTCATGTGTTATAGATGTAACTATTTTGGACATAGAGCTTAGTCTTGTAGAAATCATTTGTTGAGGTCATCTAGACATAATAAAAGAATAAATACCTTGACCAAGCAACATTAGGCAGATATCTTGGACAAGAAGAAGGTAGGTGTTAAGGAAGTTTGGAGAAGAAAGGAAAACCAAGAGAAGGATGAATTAAGTCTTGTGCATATTGCAGAAGTGAACTTTACTAGTGCATAAAGAGAATCATGAGGTTAGGGGAGTCTATTTTGGTAACATGTTTTACCCCTATGAAGTCAAGAATGAGGTATGATAGCATGCATCTTCTATTGGTGGTATAAGAAGTAATTTTTTTTTTTGTAAATGTCAATTTTTTATTTTGTTTTATTCTGATTGAATTGGTTATGAAGGTCTGCATATGATATTGGAGGTATATGTTTCTGAAAAATTCAAAAGAAGTAAATTTCCAACTTGTTAAATAAAAGGTCTCAAATTTTGGCTATTTTGGATATAACATAGATCATCATGATTATTATATTGTGCATAACAAATTTGTTGTTATAGGTTGTTAAGGTTTATGTGCTAATTTGATGGAGCCTTTCATTTCCTATCATTCAGGTAATAGGAAGGATTAAGCTAATGAATATTCTTGTATCATGATCTTCTAAAGTTGTTCTCACCGTCTTTTATGTATTTCTACTGACACATTCATTGCAAGAATTCAAGTTTGAAAGTACAATGACAGTTCTTTGGCGAGTTTGATGCTTTGATGGCTCAATTCATAAGGTGCAGATGATCATGGGGATTTTTTTTCAATCCTTTGTCTACATACAAGAGATGTTTGAGTTGCTTATCTTTGATGACTCGAAATCATTCATTAATATTGGTATTAGTGTATTCTAGTTTAACTATTCAGAAGTTGAAAATGTCATATGTAGTTTGGGGTCATGCATATTTGACATCTACATAGGATGCTGAAATTAGGTTAAATATGCCTTTATTCTTGACATACTGGTGCATCTTATGAAAAACTTGATGATATGTTGTCTAAATTTCTTCTTGACTACATTTTAAGGCTTACTATTTTTATGTTAAGATTGTTATTGATAAAACTTTGAATACATCTTGATAATTCATTATCACTAAGAACAATTGGTTGAGTATCAAAGATAAATGTGTGTCATTGGTTTGCAATCATACTCTTGGAAGATTGTAGATTGATGTTTGAAGTTA
>VDFB02237590.1:0-13399 GCA_007258455.2 Sequoia sempervirens | reverse complement strand
AAGATTTACATAAACATCAACAATACACAAAGACAATGAACAACAAATTTACGTGGGAAAACCCTTTCAGGAAAAAACCCACCACACCAAGCTAAATCACTTTGTATTACAGTAACAAACAATTACATACAATGCAGAGATACAACTCTCTGCTATCAGTTCATAGTAGCTTCATTCATTGTTTAATCTCTTTCAAAAATGCTCTCAACAATCCAATGATTTCAAACTTAGAATTGATTTCTTAAATCTTATCACATCCTGATTTTTATCTTTTGTTCATCCTTATCTGCCATTACCCATCATAGAAAGTTTCCTTTCGAGCGTTGATTTTTCCTTGCATGCAGTTCAGCTCCAACATCGCAACTGTTGAAAAAATCCAACCACCAACTATTTGAATTTCACTTCCTCTAATTTGTCCACGAGACACCACATAGGATAGTCAAATGGTCAAAGAAACATTCAACTAAGTTCACATGTTGGTGAGACACAAGAAGTGTCTCCCTGATGCTTAAAGGCTTCATATTGATATTGGCGTAAGTTCCAATAGTCGGCAAGACAATATAGCAAATGCCACAAGTCATACCAAAACCACTGACATCCATTGAATTCTTATCAGCAAGAGTTTCCTCATCGGCAAGACTCATACCGATGCACACAAGTCACATCAATCTCAAAAAATTGCCATCGGGAAGACTACCATAGTTCGCTAAGATCTCATACCAAAGTCTTCAATTCATGCCAACGTGAGTATTCCATTTGGTGTTATAATCCAAGATCACCTGCATGCAAGATGGATACCTATCACATATAAAAGATATGGAGAACCAAAAAGATGCTCTGTAAACCTCTCGGTAAAAATGCATTAAGAGAATCAATTATTACAAAGTGATCAATCCTTATGAAAGGAGTTCAAGAAACCTTAAAAGGGAAACCCTAAATGAAACCCTAGTGTGCACACTTAATAATTAATAATTAATTATTAATGTGCCTAAGTTTAGGTTAAGTAATAAAGAGGAATAAGTGACTTAATTAATCAATGTGATGTAATTAATTAAGCATAATAACTTATTACTCTAACACCCCCCCTTAAGATGAACTTAGGATGAAGCTAAAACACTAGAATAAGATGCATGAAAGCAAAGATGGGTCCCGGCAACTAGGCCTGATCAGGTACCCATTTACAAATGCAATATGAGGTAGAGAAGGAAAAACCCAGTGGGACAAAACCCCCCTACAATGTGATAACATGCTGCAAAGAAGCACTGGAAGCACTTTGTAGAGTAACACTGGAATCACAATCTGACAAGCAAGGAAAGATATCTCTGTCTACAACTGAAACCAAACCGGAATCAAAATAATGTGATAGCAGACCTGATGCCACGGAACACTCAAAAACTCCAAACGGGAACAACCCTGGAATCTATGAAGCAACAAGCAGTTATTGAAAGATGTATTACTGAAAACGAAGTGCAAAGATGCAAGATGCACTCTCCCAACTTCCAAAACATCCAAGTAATCGCCAAACAACCCATCGGGCTAAATCTGGACTAACTGATAAACCTGGGATAGATATAGAAAAAGTGCATAGACAACAACATAGAGCTCCTTAATACCTTTCCAATGTCGCAAATGAGGCAAAAATTGGACATTGTGGCAAAAAGTTATGAGCTCGAAAGTCCAAAAATAACATCTGACTTCAAACAGAAATAAATATAGGAAAACAATAAAATACTAAAAAATAAACAGAACTACTGGAAAGTTATCATAACCAGCTTTCCAGCGACATCTCGTTTGCCCGATTTTGATACCGTATGCCCAAGTTATGGCCAAAAGAAAAAAAACTGCTCTTTTAGAAAAAAATAGGGTTAGGAGGGCAAAGAGGGGCCGGCCGTACGCTGACGTCATGCTGACGTCATCAGATCACGAGTTTAAATTTGACGGCCATCTGGCCGTCAGGGAAAAAAATTGCCCCCCTTGTTGGAAAAATTTGGCTGTTGGTATATTCTTCAACTTGCCAGAATATACTCTCAGAATATGCGCTGATTGTTGACCAGAGTCCGAGTGGCGAGGCTCCCGGTCAGTCATAGGACCGTCAGCTGACTGCATGGGCCTAGTGGGGGCTAAGATGGCTGGTGGCGCTAGAGTGGTGGATCCAGCAGTTGGTGGCGCAGAGGTGGCCGGTGGGAGGCTACCAGGTGGCGGGCGGGCATTAGAACTGGCCGCGCCTGCACAGTTCCCCAAAAAAGCATTTTTTTAAATTTCTTGGCTCGATCTGCATGTTGGGGAGGTCGTATGGCCCCCGGACAAATTTTTTTTTCCTTGTCAACCAACTTGCACCAAAATAGACAAATTTTATATGAAAATGGGGGTTTTTGGGCGCTGCGGACTCAATGGTGAGGTTCGTTTTGTCCCAAAATGCCCAAAAATTTAGGCTACCCCCAGATTCAACAAAAAAATGTATGTGGAAACCCTTGCACTTGAAACTCATAGAGAGGCCATATCTTCAAATCATGAACAAGCAGCTGCAGGTTTGGAACTCTGATACCATGTTATAATCCAAGATCACCTGCATGCAAGATGGATACTTGTCACATGCAAAAGATATGGAGAACCAAAAAGATGCTCTGTAAACCTCTCGATAAAAATGCATTAAGAGAATCAATTATTACAAAGTGATCAATCCTTATGAAAGGAGATCAAGAAACCCTAAAAGGGAAACCCTAAATGAAACCCTAGTGTGCACATTTAATAATTAATAATTAATTATTAATGTGCCTAAGTTTAGCTTAAGTAATAAAGAGGAATAAGTGACTTAATTAATTAATCAATGTGATGTAATTAATTAAGCATAATAACTTATTACTCTAACATATTCCATTTGGTGAGACAATCATCTTTCGCCAAGACATCACACCGAGCTCTTCATGTTATACCAAAGCATCTCAGTTGGCAAGACTTATCGTTGTCGATAAGAGGTTGCACCGAAGTCTCAAGTCATACTGATACATCCTAGTCAGAAAGACTTATCATTTTTGCTGAGACATCACGAATATAGCATGTCACCCCAAGAACCATTTACTATTGGTGAAACTCTCCATCGGTCATTGAGACTTCATACCGAGTGTTCAAGTCATATCGAAATCATCCACCTACTATCGGCAAGACCAAACACCCGTTGGCAAGAATTCATACCCAAGTCTTTGTGTCACCGCAAAGACCCCATGTGTATCCTCATCGGTGAGACCTTCCATTATCACTAGGACTTCATACCGAAACCTCCACTGTCGGCGAGACTTCACATAGACACTAAGAGATCTTCTCGAGACCCTTGTGTTAGCCCTATGACCATATGCTATTGGTGAGACTTTCTTCAATTGCTAAGAGTTCTCCCCAAGTCCTTTGTGTTACTCCAATGATTCGGTTGCCATGAGTCTCCCCAAAACTCGATAAGAACATTTTTTCAGCTAGTCCAAACCATTCGGCATAAGGTCATACCAAACTCACAGGTCAGAACGATAGGTTTCATTCAGCAAGACACCAACATTGTCTTGATGACTGGAATATTTCAAAGGATTCAGAATAGTTAGTCGGCCAAACATCAATAATGTCACACTGACTCTTCCCTTCAGGAGTTACATGTTAGTAAGCATTGAGGCACATATTCCAAAAAAAAATCATGAAGATGACAACTTTGCAATGAAACTTTTCAACTTTTCACTTCAAATAATCTTCAATTCTTCAACCTAAATCTGTAATCACAAACACACAAGGGAAGAAAACTTTTTTTTTTGTTAGTGAATGGGGGTTTTCCTTGGCCAAACCCCTTGTTGGTAATTAAACCTTAAAATGAAATGAAATGCAAGGAAATGATGAATGAACAACATGCAATGTTACAACTCACCAAACCCTTTCTATGAGGTTTAAAAAATGTGCTTGAAATGGCTACAATAGATGTTGTTCTTGACTCTTGCTTGAAGGATATAGATCTTGCATAAAACACTTGCTTGAATCATAAACCCTACATCAGAAAAGTTAGCATAATAACAAACATGAGAGCACAATATCCTTGATATGATACTTGAATCTTGATGATGGCTCCAAATGCTTGATGAAATGCTCTTGTGAACTCAACTATGCTATGATGAATGCTCTTAGAAAAGACCTGGATAGAAATGAATGAATGAACCTTGTATTTTTACTTATCCATGCTTAATATCCTAAAATTACACCACACCAAGCTGACATATGAATTCATTAATTAAAGGAGGATGAATCCCTAAAATACCTTAAGGAGGACTAAGACACGCTAGGTAGCATCTTAGTCCCAAGGAATGAAACTCAGGGTGCAGATTCCAAAAAGGGGCCTCTTTAAGGCATACTTGAAATCAGGGTCCCGAGACCTTTGAGGGACAAAGACACCCCAGATAGCATCTTAGTCCTGACCCAAAAATCAGGGACACTCAGATAGAATAATTAAATTATCATTTATCCACTGATGTTTGTCGAGATTAGCCAAAAAAATATATAGTTTTTTAGGCTTGTGGATGAAAAATAAGATCAATTAATACATAAATAAGGATAAACAAAGCAAGGCAGGCCCAAAAAACTATGAAAATTCAAGGGTATACATTTTCCTACTTTACAAGTACTTGACCTACATGTATGGCATTCCTAGCTTAGTTATGCAAACCTAGCTCACAGTGAATAAATAGTCCAAATAATGCCTACTTACACTACTTTGGCCAAAGTTTCTAATATAATCAATCACTCGTAAGCAAAGTCATATTTTCACCCACCCCTTAGATTGATATGGTATTTGACCATTCATACTCTTTCCAATCATAATGTACCCTTATTCTAAAAGTGATGTTCATCTAAAGTGCTAACTGACCAATAGATTCCTTCTATGGATTATCCTAACCCTAGGAATAAACAAATTAACCACACTTGAACATATAGGATTAAAAATGATAAAATCAACATAGTGCATCAAGGTAATATTAATCCCTATAATCCCTAACCTATGAAACATAAATATAGTCTATGAAAATTTAGGTATTAAACTAATACACTAAAATTATCTTCTATATCCACACAAAAACCAACATAAAGAATGACTATATATATAGTATCAACCATTAAGGTTTCATAATAAATCGCCCAAGGATTATGCAAGCTCTTCAAAACAAGAATAAAAAAAAAATTGAGAAAACAATTTCATCACAACAAATAATACAATCCTTTCTCAAACACTTGCATTCAAATCTATTTTTTAGCATAAAAGGAATACATAAGTAAATATAACATGCCTAGAATTTATAGCTCCCTTGATGAAGATATTTCTTCCCAATCTCAATTCCACAACCACACTTGTTGCTCCTTCTAGAATCAAGCTATTTTTAATCCTAGCCTCTAACAAAGCTCTCAACAATATGGAAATATGCTAAAAAAAACTCACTTTCCTCACTAAACTCTTAGCAACTCTCTCACACAACAAACTCTCTCTTTCCTCATTGGAATGGTACTACGCAGGAAGATGGAGGCCTTGTGGGTGAACAAAGGAGGTCGACATTTTTTGAAAATATCAGATGGTGATAGTGATGAAGAAGAGGATTTTGAAGGAGATCTATGCTCTTCTGTAGATGGCATTTTTGAAGGAGAAATAAATGATGATGGGCCTACTAAAGTGGGTCCTTTGGTTTTTCTCCAGTTTCTGCATCTTCTATGAGCTCTATTCTAGTGGTATCCATTGGTGGCTCCCTTGAATCCCTTTTCATTGAAATATGGGCTCTAGAGGAAGATGAGGATGATTTTATGTTCTTGTACTTTGAAGATCCTATTGTAGGTTCTTTCGTTGCTGCTTCTAGTGGGCTTGAGGATGGTCTCTATGATAGGTTGGGTAAGGAGGATGAACTTTTTCTTGACATCCTTCTGGAGTCCCATCTGAAGACTTAGAAGAGCTTGAATGCTAGTGAGGTGGAGAGCGATCATGTCCATGTTGCTTCCCCTCCACCATCTAGTTATCGATCTTGATTGGTTGGACTATAGGGCTGAGGGTTTGACTCTTTCTACTCTTCCTTCAATCCTTTTGGCTGCCTCAGAGGATGTAAATGTCTCTGTTGGTAGCTCCATTGCTTTGGAGGAAGGAAAAGCCGAAGATGATGCTACTAATTCTACCATTTCATAGACCTTGGATTGGCTTAAGAGCTCCTTGGTTAGGATATTCTATGGTATTCATCCCAAAATTGATGCTATTAGAAGATGGGTTTGTCAGATCTAGAAGTTTTGTGATTAGTTCAAGGTAATTGCTATGATAAATCTAGTTTCTTCCTCTTTTCCTTTCCTTGCAAAGAAAGTTTCTTTAAGGTCCTTCTTGATGGGCCTTGTTTTTTTTGTTAGAATTTCCTCTATCTTCAAAGGTAGTCTCTTGGTTTCAACCTTATGATAAACACTCTTATGTTTCCAATGTGGGCCTGTTTGCCAGGGCTGCCTTTGGAGTTTTGGCATGAAGAGTTTTTTATGGGTATTGCTAATTCTTTTGGGGAGTTTTTTTCTATGGATAAGATCACAAAATCGATGAAGTGATTACTATTTGCTAGGTTTTGTGTGTTAGTGGAGAATAAAATTATTCTCCCTATTCAAATTACCTTACCTTCAAGATTTGGCAAGTGGGCGCAACAAATTGAATATAAAAATTCTCCCATTATTTTCCATTATTGTAGAAAAGTAGGTCATGCCTCCTTTACCTACATAAGGAGAAAGAAGAAAAAAAAATTTTGGAAGAAAAAAGAGATGTCTTCTATTACAGAAGATCACACCACACTCTTTTGAAAGCCTGAGAAGATGTTTGTTGTTGTAGAAGATCACACCTCAGTCCTTCAAAAACCTCAGGTTGAAGATTCTAATAGTCCCTTAATTGATACTCCTAGTTTGTTTGATCCCATCAGTGGTTTTGTTTCTTATACTTGTAATTAAAAGATGAAAAGATTTGTGGAAAAGAACTCTTGTATAATGTTTCAAGAAAAATATTTGGAACAATTTTTTAAACCACCTTGAGCTAGGTGTGTTGTTTTTTTGCTCCATTTCGATGGAGCTATAGTGGTTTCGCTTGGTTTCTATTTTGTGTTGTATTGTTGTTTTTTTGAGTTGAATGATTTATCTTTTGATTTTTAAAAGGGTTTAGGGCCCTTTCAAAAACCATGCTTATCCAATCCAAAAAAAGCTACAAAAAACTCTAGAATTAAGAATAAGAAGAACTCAAAATGAATGAGTGTAGCAAAAGGTAGAGAAGTTGTCTCTATTTATACAAAAATAAGAGAGACTCAATGCTACAACTAAGCTACTAAGTGTATCGCCCTTTCTCTCCTTTCTGACACCACTTCAACAACAACTAAACATGTATCAACTTAGCTATTTAAACTGAAATATAGTTGTTTTAAAACTCATAATATACAATACATAAACAATCCAAATATTGAACCAACTTCTCATAATGGATGAGTCTTCCTTTTACAAGTGACAACAATGACTCTTTTACTAAGTCAAAACATAACAATTCATATCTATACCTGTTTCCTATTAATTGTTGTGCAATTTGACCTTCATGAGCTTCAACCAGCTTTGGCTTTGACAAATTCTACATGCTATTATTTTTTTGCATGTTGGTTCAAAGAATTCTATTTGGTTTATTCTTCCTATCTTGACACTTTGTTCTTACACATCATCGTGTTGTACGTGCTTATTCTTTGTAGAACTTAAAACATATTTGATTGCCAACTATAACACTACCTTATGTGCTTTAAATCTTATTTTATTTGTATTCAATTTACATTGTATTACCAACTTATGTGATGCCTTTATTCATGCACATATGCAAATTATTTATGCGCTTCACATTGATATTACTTCACTAGCTTTTAAAAATTCCAAAATCTTTAATATGGTCTATGCTATATATGCACCCAATTTAACATTAAAATATTTTAAAATAATTTTAAATATATTATTAATGTATTTATGTAATATAACCTTCATTGTTATATATATATACACACACACACACACACACATTTATTAAATAATTATTTGTGAATCACATATATATATATACATACATTTAATGTATATATGTATATATATATATATATATATATATATATATATATATATATATATATATATATATATATATATATATATATATATATATATATATATATATATATATATATATATATTATAGACATGCAAAATTAGCATTATGCATTCATCAAGTAAACCAGGCTTCACATGCATCCGCTCATTTAATTAATCAAGTTCACCTTCATCCATTCATCAGATAAATTAAACTCATTAGGTTCATTCCTAAGGTTGTTCCTTTTAATCAAATAAATCAAACATTCATTTAATTAAATCCAAATGCATTTTCCATCCTTTTCTGATTTAAATAAATCAAGTATTTAAATCAAATAAGTCAAAACATCGTAATCATCATTAGGCTAATCTAATCCTGATTAAATTAACCTAACATCCACTTGCACAAATAAATCAATTTATTGATTTATTAAAATCCCTATTTTCTTTCAACATGGCATCTTGGAAGAATATTCCCCACTCATGCATTTTCAGAATTTTAAATTCTGACATGTCCCCACTTTCATTTTAAATTTGACATATCCTCCACTCATGCATTTTCAGAATTTTAAATTCTGACATGTTCCCCACTCAGAATTTAAAATTCTGAAAGTCTTACATGTCCCCCCACTCAACAATTTTAAATTCTTGGCACATTGGCCAAAATGTGCTCACTCCTCAACCAATCAGAAGTTGACAAGTGGCCTCATCTCATTGGCCAATCTCTCATCAAGAAAATATATAAATGGAAGCTTAATCCTCCATAATTTCATCTACATTTTTATGCAAGGTTACTCTCTTGGATTGAGAAATAATCTTGCTCTTCACCATTGGCATTTCATCAACGAGGCTTCAATCGAGTTAGGGAAAGGGCTGGCCCCTTTCTAATACCACCAATCCAATATGGAATAGGTATAGGTTATGTTGCTTTTTCATATTACTGATTGGTTTATTAATGCATGATCTATTATTTCATAGAGAGTATTTGTGGATTTGCATGTTAAACTAGCCCTTCTAATGAATGTTTAAGATAGTTTCATGTGAAGATTTATGGGAAGCTTCATACATATTGATATTAATATGTATGTATTCGATGTACTCTCAAACATATGTATTAATATATATATAATATATACATATATCATTATCTTAATACCCATAGAAAACACATATACTCACATATTCATTGATCAGTATATATATACATAATATGTATATATATGTGTATTTGTTGTATATGTCCAAATGATATTCTCATGCACATGGTACATCACATGAGTATGTGTAAGTATGTCTACCTATGTATACACATGCACATATATATTCATATGTATGAGTTATTGTAAACATGTACATGTATAGATATATACATTCTATGTATATATACTCATCGATTTATATATAAATATGAACACATGAAGAAGAACTTACACTCAACACAAAGACTTAATCACAAATTCCAAATCAAGAATAATCAAAGACTAAAACCAAAACCAAAGCAAAACATTCCCATTCAATGACCAAAGGTTACTTACCATTTCCTAATTGACTTGACTCAACTTGACCAAACTAGGACATGAGTGTGTGATAGCTCAAATAGGAATATTAAAGGTTACCACACCGAATTTCTTCTCCTAAGTGATACTCCCCTTTCTTCAAGAGGCTTGATTCATTTCCACCATCCAACATGGTGCATCACAATAGTAGTTATCAATAACATTGCATTCAAATGCATCATATATATTTTCATTTTGTAAAACATTAATGCATCATATTGAATTTCACATTCATTCATCATATTTTTCCATAAAAATACACAAAAAAATGCATGTATAAACCATTTTTAACTCATCAAAGTATTAACAATAAATAGGTAATAACATAATAGGGTGTAGCACATTTTAAAGCGTTGGTTGAGGATGGAATCATTGGTTGTGTTTTGGGAAGGAGGTGAATATTGTGGAGGTGTATATGTGCTGGGAGGATAGGACAATTGTAATTTTGTGAGAGGTGATGGGTTAGGAGATATGATTAATTCAAAAGCTATAAGGATTCTAGTGGAAACCCTAAAGTTAGATTTGTGTTTCTAGTTGGTTGCCTTGTTGTAGTAATAGTTGAATTAGTGTATGTAGGAATAGAGGTTATGGTTGAGGGGTGAGGAATTTAATTTCCACCTTGTCTTCGAGTGTATCGTAAAGTTTCGGCCAAAATATTCAATGTAGGAACATGATTATCAATGATGTAAGCTAGGCTATGCACAATTTCTATTCATTGTTCATTATCAAGCATATTCTCATATTATCTATGACATGAACTACAATACTGGAAATATATTTAGCACTCAAAAAGTCTTGTAATCTTTCTAAGGCTTCATCCATTTGTTCTAGCTTCTCTTGAGGGACATCATCAATAATTTTTTCAACATTAGTATGATTGGAAGTCATTGGAAATGTGATTTGAGGCATGGATTCCAACATGGGTTTACTAGTGTCAACACTATGAGTGAAAGAGCTAGAAAATCCAAGATCCATAACTAATGTACTAGCATGAGATGCCACGAGTCTTGAACTACATCTAATTGAAGTATTGGGAATATGACACTAGGTTGTAATACTGATACAAGTTTCACCAAACCAATGGAGTACTCAAAAATAGAAAACACAAGAAAATATTTTGCATAGATTCTAGCATATGATATTTACAAATTTAGAATGCAAAAACTTGAAAATGATGTCTTTTTGAATGAAACTATACTTTTGAATGATGCACTTATTTATTTTTGAACAATTGACTTAAATTCAAAAAATACAAAAAACTACCACTTCTAAAATTAAAATTGAGATCTACAAACAATAGAAAATAAAGCAAACAAAGAAAAATTTGTGGTTGGAACTTTGGAAAATGACCTGTAGAAGGACAGGTTTTCCCAAGGATGAATGGGTCTTTGTAGAGGGATTTGAAAATTTAAATTGTAAATTATTGAGTTAATGTTTAAGTTTTGTGTTTTAGGTTGCAAATAGATTCTTTTAGTTACAAATTTCAAGAATTTGATGATTAAATTCATATGCAATTTGATGGCAAAAAGAAAACAAAATGACAACTTTTGATATTCAATTTGACTGAATTTTTGATTTAAATGATAGAAAGACACCCTTGATACAACTAATATGCAAGATGTATGAAAGATTTATGAAATATTTTTAGATTTCTATGAATTTAAATGATGCAAAATATAATTTTTAAACCCTAAATTGGATGTAAAAAAACTTATGCAAATCCTAGATCTAGGATTTTAGAGACTTCCAAATCATAATTTATGATGTACAACATCAGATTCACCAAAATGAAAAGAAATAAAAAAGGGGAATGAATTCAACCAATTTGGAATGATGCAATGGCCTAGGATTCAAAACTAGCCTTTTCCCTAATTTCATTAGAAAGAGATAAGATCACAAAGGGATAGGATTTCCCTTTCAACCTTGAGGTGAGTCAACCTATTTTGGATCTTCTGTATCTATACTTTCTCATGATAGAAATGACTGAATATCAATTTTTTGGAATGATTTAAAGTGCATTAAATAAATGAATTATATGACTTAACACTTAAAATACAAAATTCTATGATAGAAATAGAAAGAAAATTTGCAGAGGCGAGATACGAGAAGGGGCATATAGGTGCACACCTATGATAAAAAAAAGTGGTTTTCATTGCCTGTACCAAGATTGATTTTCCCCTGGGTGAATGGGCCCTAGTACAGGGGTCCAAAATCAATTTTTACAATCCTTTGATCCTTGATCTAAAGTTTTGATTCCTCCAATTTTGACTATCAGAAATCCAAAAATAAATTTGTAGGTGATTTTTGTACCTTGGATAGGTCGATGACAACTTATGAAACTTTGCAAAATTCTATCCTTAGATCAACTTCCAACCCTTCTACACCTAGAAATATGCACATATAAGGAGATATAAAAATGTTACTTAAGAATGCCTTAGTCAAACTCTACCAAAACCTTGATAATGAAATAATGACAAAATAAAGGATCTGATGAATGAAAAATTTTCTATTGCAACTCACCAAGCTGATGTAGAGTAGGTGGAAAACTCCAAACAATCCTCAAAACAAGAAAAACTTTTCAATCCCTAAAGGTTTTTCCTCACAAACCTTCAATCTTTAAAGCCTAAAACATAGGGGCAAAAAATTGAGTTTTTTGGCCATAACTTCCATTGCAGAAATAATCTATAAAATGTAAACATAGTTATAGATACCCATTTAGTATTTATACAACATATCTCAAATTTAAGGTAGGTTAATTTCTATGGAATCCTTCAAAAATGAACCATCCTTCTACCAATTAAGCTTAAAACATGAAAAATCAAACCTAGGGTATCATCAAAACACATGAAAACCTCAATATGGAACCCTACAATTTTTTAGCATGGTAATATACAATATTTCAGACTCCCACACAAAAATTTAGAATTATTCACCATGGAAACCATGAGAAATCATATTTTGAAAGTCACTAGTTACCTAGCCTAGGGTTTATGATAGTTTTGAACTATTTTTGCAAAAAATACAATATCTCTCTCCAAAATAAACAAAAATTAATGAGACTAAGTGCATTATAAATTAGATTAAAATTTATTTCAATCCCAATTGGTCAAATATCAAGATATGGAATATAAAATCTGTACCACGTGTTGCAAAAGGCTAGTTACAAAAAAAATCTGAAAGTGGTAGTCACCAATTTGATCATAACTTACATAAAACTTAACAAAAATAAACAAAAAAAATTAAAAAATGAAATATAACTCAATCCTCTATCACACCCAATCATTTGTAGAACATGAAAATTCTGTACAATACCATACTATATCAAAGAACAGTGATGTAACATTCAAATTTGTAGAAAACAAAGGAATTTTATTGCTTAAAATTCAAAATTGTAACTTCCAACCACACCCAAAATTGTTCTTTGAACTTACAAGACCTTTTTAAGGAATTTCCATCAAATTTAAAATATTTACAAACTAATTTTCAACTTCCAACCATTCACCTTCCACTAGACACCAAAAATTACAAAAAATATTTTTTTGCAGCTTGACAACATTCAACAACTTTGACACTTTTACATTTGCACACAAACTTAACACCTAGGTTTAAAATGGTTCTCTTAGACATTATTACATATTAAGAACTTAAACAAAACAAAACATTAACTTTTTACCCCTCTTGGGCATGAGAACCTAGGTGCCCCTGCACCA
>VDFB02237589.1:0-15347 GCA_007258455.2 Sequoia sempervirens | reverse complement strand
TTTTAGGCTTTTACCCATAGCATGAAGGCGTTGAACTGTTTGATAAAATGCTTGGGTAGACATGTATGAAGAATGTGGTAGCATAGGAAAGGTAGTGAACTATTTGAAAAAATGCTTCAAAGAAATGTGGTCTCATGGTGATGGAATGCCATAACGAATGCCATGACAAGCAAAATGCTATGGATTGTCATGGCATTCCATCACCATGAGACCACATTTTGAGGAGTTTGAAACAAAGCCATCGCCTTGTCTATGCTATTGCTTACCATTATGCTTTGATAGATCTTTCCAAGCATCCATAACTTGTTCATAAGCGTGTCCGCTTTTAGGGTTTTAGCTATAGCAGCAAGGTAGTGAACTGAACTGGTTGGATAAAAATGCTTTGGTAGATACATGTATGAAAATGTGTAGTAGCATCGCATAACCGCCACCATTTGATATTTATGCAGTCGTAGTATGGTTTCTGCAATGTAATCAGCCATATGAATATAACCAACAAAAATCTATTTTCTATAATTCATGGATTGAACTCTGTATTTTATTTGCTCTCAATGTTTGTATGCTATGGAAATGCCATTACATTTAAAAAAAAGTAGTTTCTTACTATTTTTCTTCAATTTTTTATTTTTTTTGCAAATCTACCAAAAAACCCTAGTTTTTTCTACCAAAAAACAATATTTTGAAAAAAATCAATTAAAAATAAACAAATCTAATTGAAAATTTGATTAAAAATTAAAAATTTTACCTGATAGAGGTGGATTCCAAATCGGATATCGGATTTCGCTCTCCACTATGCGCCCCCCGCCGATGAGCCGAAAATAAAAATGAATGAGTTTTGGTCGCGGCTTTTTTTTTATATATACAGTTGACCAAAATCGGATATCCGATTTGGATCGGATATCCGATTCCTTTTGCTTGTGTCGGAATGAGATTTAGCCTTTTGCTTGGGTCGGAATGAGATTTGTTTATACACTGAACAAAATCGGATATCCGATCCAAATCGGATATCCGATTTGGATCGGATATCCGATTCCTATAACTAAGTTTTCCCTCTGCCTCGGTAGTCACCCCAGCTCCAAAAAGTCAACTCACCATTTTCGCATTTTTGAGTCGTAGAAACACATATTTTTTCCTCCATTGCCACTTTTTGGCATACCATGATCCTGCACATGCCCTGATACACCTCATAATTTGTAGATGTTTTAGATAGTTGTGTATGTGGTTCAAAACCAAAATATTCCCTTTTTCTCTATGTTAAATTGACCTTGTGATTTAAAGAATCTAAATCGTACCTACAAACCTATTTTGTGACTACGAACTCAACTCGTGATGATCATTGTATTTTACCTTTTAGATTATTAGATAAGTTTTATCCTATGTTAATTGATCTTGTGAATTAGAATCTAAAATTGTGTCTACAAACCTATTTTGTGATTACAAACTCAATATGTGATGATATTTATATTCTTTGTTACACCCTTAGAGTTTTTATGTCAAGCTAGCAATATAACCCCCTTTTTTCCAAAGAATTTATGATATCCTAAATAGTATCGAAAGTCATTGTGAGAGTTCTAAGCATTAGAGTTTCTTAATGTTGTTGTTGCCACTACTAGGATATCTATCAATGGTGTTAAGACTCACAAATCTAACAACTCTAAGAGCAAGGAGCATATCGATGCCTTTCTCAAAGGGTTGGAGGAATTGGTCAAATTCCAAGCTAGTTACCTACATAAGGCCTTACCACCTTGGAATTTGGTAAGCTTTTACAAGTACTCAAGTATTATATCTTATAAGATCAATATAAATGCACGTCTCCTTTCATTTTCCTCTCTCGAACAACCCTATACATAGGAATTTGGTTAGTTTTTCATTATATCTTCTCATGTCTTTATATGCTCAACCAATGGTGGATGTGGTTTTAGACAAGATGGAATTTCTCCTTGTAATATTATTTCCTTGTTGAAACCAAAACCATTCCCTATTTGAATATGGTTACAATTAAAATCCCTACTCTTAACCCTTTTGTTACTAAATCTTCAAAGACTAGTCTTAGTGGGTCCTTTGTCCCCAAAAAGTCTTGACCTATTCCTAACCCTATTATTCCCAACCTCATTGTTAATAGGTCCAACCTTGGTAGATCCTTTGTCCCCACCTTTCCCCAATTGTTCCAAGTCCTCTTTAATAACACCCTATTTTTTATCTATCTATTAGAAAAAGGCAAAGCTCCAAATATTGAAGGTCCCTTAAAGGGGGTTTGTGACCACTCTATTGATGAACAAAAAAATATGGATGATGATTATATAAACTAAGAAAAGGAGGGGAGTTTTAAGTCTATTGGTACAACTATCAATCATGGTTCTTGCTTATATTCTATGAGGTGTTGAATACTACACTAAAAAAAAATGGAAGATAACTTCAACTGATAGATATTATTCTTAAGTGGTTTACAAATAAAAATAAAATGATGAAGTTCATAATGGATGTCCTCTATAAATATGTTAATGTAGATGTGTATGAAACCAAGGTTAAGGTAAATTTTATAAAAAAGGAGTGGACCAATACCAATAACTTCATCACAATGTTTTTTAATATTCATGATATTAAAGAAAGAAAGAATGTGGTTTGAAAAAAATGGTTTCCCTAATGACATCCTTGGTAAGTTGATCAACCTAAGTAAGAGTGATATAAAGAAATTTGTAGTTAGTATTGTCATGCTTCATGAATTTTTTCTCAAGAGGAAAAGATAGCTTGTTGTTGATTTTCCAAGTGAGAACTCACTCTAAACAAATATATAAATATATTGAGAACATGTACCTAGATAAGGAATAATTAAAGATGACATAGAGGCAAAAAAATAAGAGAACTTAGAGTTAGTTTGAAGGGAAAATACCAGTTTACAATGCAACTACAAGGAGGCAGAGATTGTATCATGTTATTACAAAGGTTATTGCATACTTGCTATTTAGTTTTATGTCTCTATTAGTGTATGATAAAAATTAAAAAATACTTCTATTTGAGATATTTTATTCAAAATATTTTCTATTGTGAATGTAAGAATCATTTAATGAATATAACAATATTCTAAACCTGTTACAACTTGTTACATAAGAAATTATTTCACTTTTGGATATGAATTTTTCCAACTCATTGATGAATAACTAAGCATGTGAAATTGATAAAATTGTATTTCTAATGCATTTAGATGCTAGATAAATTTGTGTTTGTTATTATCTCTTTCCATTTTCCCTTGTCAAATGTGAATTTGTATCCTCTTGGATTGGAAACATCTAGTTGATATGCATTCTAATCATACAAAAAATAAACAAATCAAAAGAACAAAGCATTATTTCAAAAATATTTGTAGTCCTAGCATAACTCATCTTTTCACAATAGAACATGGTAGAAACTCTTATGAAATGGTGTCACTAACTTATCTTGTAGATTATGTGCATTGCCCCGACCATGCATTCATTGCTTTAATGTTCAAATCATATATAGGAAGGTCCTTAAGGAAACTAATTGTTCTTGGTTCAGTAACAATATTTGGGGTCAAGACAATAGATTGAATGTCACCATTTTGGTTGCCCATTTTATTTATTTAAACCTCTAGGAACACCCTCTCAAGTCTAAGATAAGATTGAAGGGAAGGAGATAAAACCAATTCTCATTGATTTGAGCTTCAACCCTACATATTATGTGGATGATTAAGTTTTAGTTTCATGATGACAACCTTGGCCTTAAAAGTGAAAGATTTATACTAGGAAGTGGAGTAGTGGTTTTGTGACCCATCAATCTAATGCCATTGTCGAGGAAAATTGTGAAGAACATAAAATCATTGCAAAGTGATAAGGGTTTGTGTGTTTACAACTATTGGTTTTGATTGAAGAAGTACACTTTCATCAAGATAAATTTCATCTTTTCATTTTGGGAAGTGGTGATTTTATAGCATGTAGATTAACTTGCATAAGAAAGTAATGCAACTCATACAAGAAATCAACATGCCAAGTGGAAGATAAAAGATGAAAGAAATTCTTCTGGAAAAATAACTAGGACAAAGCAAGTATCATGGGTAGAGTTGATGGCTTTGTTGACTTAAGAGACTAGTATCAATACACCTTTGATGACTTAGCTGATCAATTTTTTCAGAAGGAGAAGAATTAATTTGGATGATTATGATGTGAGATGGAGCAATGTAGTGATTGGTAAAATAGGTAAGGGTTAGGTTGGAAACATAAATGTAAGAACATATGGCATACCTAATCATGGCATGGACACACACTATATTGACCAATAATAATTTTCACCTAAGATTTGTATAGATCTCAGTTTGATCATAATTTACATGATGTTGATCAACAAATATAAAGTGATGTTGATGAGAGAGAAAGGATCCTAGGTGAATAAATAGAATTCATTGACCAAGTTTTAAGGAGACAAGAACTCTAGGTTGAGGTTCATAAAATATCTTAGGTTTATGCTTGTGGTACACAATAGAAAAATATAAATCAACAACACTGAATCATAAATTTTTGGCACAATGCACCTTCCTAGCTCTTCTAGGGTTTTTCACCTAAAAGGAGAAAGTAGGGCCAAAAATGTTAAGGGGTTCATTCAAATTATGTTATATATGATTTTGTTTAAGCTAAATGAAATGAACTAAATGCAATTAAATGATCTATATGATTGAATTTGAATGCAAAACTAAAGATTTAAGCTATTTTGGAAAACATAATGTGATATGCAAACAATGAAATAGGAATGAGGGCGGGTGCATGAAGTTGGTCGCACTTTTTGTGGCCAAATGGGAAAAAAATGGGGAAACACATAACGCGCTCGCGTTATAATGCGAGCGCGTTATGTGCTTTTAAAAGAAAAAAAAAGTGAAATGTGTATCATTTGCTTTTCACTGTTTCTCAGCTCTGCCCGTGGCCAAAAACCCTCAATTTCGCACTCGCATTCTAGGAGGAAGGACTTCTGCAAATTTCATCAAGTTGGATTTTGTCTGCAAATATGGCGCCATGACGACGAAGAGATGCAAGAGGTAAGTATTGTTTACTATTTGTTTTGAATTTGTTAGTTTGAAATTGATTTTGTTTGTTTTAGGTTAGATTTGATTTTTTTTTTTAAATCTATAGGAAATCCTGCAAATCCTCAACAAGAAGAGGAGGTAATCCTCAACAACAAAATCCTCAACAAAATCAACCTCTCTCAATTCCCTCCTAGTACTCAAGAAAATTTGAGGAGTGAAATTGAGAACAATAGAAAACAACTTGAGGATCTTATCAATAGGTTGAGTGATCCAAATGCTTCAACCACAGAAAGAATGCTTCTAGCAAATTCATTGAAAGACATGTTAAAAAATGTAGATGCAATCACCCAACAAATATCCGGATGGCAAGATAGGAGGCAGACAGCTAAGGCATATTATGTAGACAAATTATCATATAAACAAGTAAAAGATTTAAAATTACTAAAGGTGATTTGTGCTCTCTATTCATTGACCCTAAAAAAATCAAAATCTTACCCTCAATGCAAAGAGGTTTCCTATTCATTGGTGCCACCACCAAGAGATTAAGAACCATTTTTATGAAAGATGGTATATGGTCTTTGATTACCCACCGTGCAATAATTGTGAAGTCCCCTAATATTTTCTTAGGAAACTATACAGTGAGTTTATATTGAACCAAATCCCAAATTATTTTGATATGAGGGAGTTCTAGGGGAGAGGTGGGGGGTCAGCTCAGGATAGGCCCGGTGCACAGCCGGATCCTACGCGGCAAGGGAGATGACCTCTCGCTAGGCTGCTTCATGAGCAGATTGTGATGCCTGTTGTTGCCAAGGAGAGTGCCGATATAGAGACATTACAGGCGATCACAACTTTGACCTAGAGTGTCATCCATCACACTAGCCCTATTGTACAGTGCCATCCAGGGGAGTCTTCAGGTGGTGGCCTTCAAACCCATGTGTGTGAATCTTGCGGGGTGACTTGTTCGTATGACCCTATCGGCACTCAAGAGGGTGCTACGCAGGATCCATATGCTACTACGCGGCCTAATCCATATGCATCTACGGGGATGGAGAGGACGGCTGACATTTTGCATGATGCATATTACATTAACACTTAGATAAAATTCAGCATGTTCATTGAATTTAATTTATTAAATTTCGATTGTGAAATGCAAGATTAACTAATTTAGTTTTATTATTTTAATAAAATTGCAGGGTCACAGTGTAGAGACTACATACACCAGTCATCCACCTACTTATTTTTGCAGTACACCTATTAGTGGGGTATGTAAAGTTAGTAAACAATTATAAATTTATTACATGTGTTAATAGCATTGTTTTACGAATGGTATTTTAATATGTGATTTTGGATGTTGAATGTGGTACTTTGGAGGTTTTCATGGAAACACCTCCGAAAGTGCCAAGATTTGATCAAACGTTCACAGAGGTAATATAGAATTTAAAGAGAACTTAAGTAATGAATTATAAGTTTAATAGATTTGTGTAGTTTATATTCATATTGTTGACCTTACGTTGCATTACACAGATCATTCAAAATCAAAGCATTACTTCAAATTCAATAACTAATAATCAGAAATATATCTGTTTAATACTTGTACTCAAAATTTTGTTCATTAAATCTCATACATTATAAGTCATCACATGGATCGCCATTGTAACTTTTTTGTGATTGAATAATTTGTTGTTTTATTTTCAGATGTTGGTGATGTAAACACCAAACGCTACGAGGGCAATGGATATTGGTGTTTCCTCCCGCCATACAACTTATGGCTCCTGGAGTAGGGAGGTATGAGGCAAATTCACAAACCCCCAATTCTTATACTCCATTGTTATAGATGAATCCAGTTTTAGTGAAAATCAAACCATTATTGATTCAGAGTTTAATTCTATTTGGATGGTTTATAATAAGGCTTGAGCATGCCCGAAAGCATCTACAGGCAAATATTTCATCGAGAGAGTGATCGTGATGGCCGTAAGGATTATTTTGTTAAATATATTAATTTTTATAATGTAATTCTATATACAATTCTACTTCTTATTGTAACAGATAAAAGTTCACCAAGAACTAAACACTAGGAGGAGGAGCAGGAGCACTCCTTGAGCGCAATAGAAATGAGTGATAGATGTATTTCCATCTAAGGGAAAGAGTTTATTTCATGAGCATGGAGAGAAATGAATTTTGGACGCACAGAGGCTCTTGTTGTATGCCCGCTACGGAAATTTTGTACATATTTTGTATTGATATATTTGACATTGAATGCCTATATGGCATTCTTGTAAGCCTATATGGCTATTTTGTAACTATATTTTATATACTTATATCAACATATATTGATGTATGCGCATATGGCTATTTGCTTAATACAAATCTTTTATCGATGGTGTCCATATTTGCAAATTATAAATTCATGGTTCAATAGATATGAGTTACGTGTATTCAAGTGTATACTTTACAACTTACGCACATATATTTTTTGACTTATGTGTGAACATCGAAAAGTGTGAAAATTTATGTGTTTGGAAGTCAAATGTAAGCTGATTATGCAATTCTCAATTCTTGCATACTCGATCTTATGGAATTATTCCTTCCTAGCACATATTGAGAATATTTCTCATTTGGTACAGAAGACAGATTCCTCATTTTTGAACCACTCATAGCAAAGAGATTCACAATAAGACTTTAGCATTGGAACACTACTCCATACTTCTCTTGTCTAGACCATAAAGGATTGAAAATTCTTAATTTGATGCAATGATAGTCATGAGATGAGAATTTATATAACCATGCCTATTTTGAAGCTTCGCATCTAAAACTACAACAAGAACTTAAGAAGTGTTGCATAAGAGTGTTAGGTTTGATAGGCCTTCTCTTCCCTAAGGGAGGAGAGCCTGCATCTAAAAGCTTCAAACCTAGATGACATATTTGGCTAAGTATGTGTTCTTTTGTGCGCTGTTCACACTGGATCTACTTGAAAATCAGAGAACAGAGTCGCCAGGTATATTGAAGAACGGCCTCCAAAAGGCTGAATAACTTGTTGCATACACCAAACAACAAGCTGAAATATTAAATATTCTCTGAAAGTAGCTTTGAAAGTCCCACCAGGCATGCCAAAAACTGTTATCAATAGATTTGCACCCTATTGAATGCAATATTCAACAACCTACTGAAACATGGAAACCGCTTTCAGATGTGGGTGATCTGAACAAAAGAGGAATCTCCAGAGTGAGTTGGCTCTCCGAATGATGAATTCTATTCTAAAACAACCTCTGAGGAAAGGGATAAAAGATGACTTGAAAATAAAGCCTATGCCTAACAGATGATTCACCAAACTTATAAAAACTCAGACATAACCATTCATAACAGCTTCTTTATTACAGTAATTCTCACAATCTCATTGGCACATATCCCATCAGTGATTTGCATGAAGATCTGGAAAATAAATACAACATGCAACCTAAAACACGTAATTCTGAAACACAACCTATAACAACAAGACATAAAAGGATTCTGATTTGAAAACACAAGTACATCAGATTTCCATTATAAAATCTGAGACAAAAGATAAAAAGGAGAAATTTTCTGTTCTATTAAAACTAAAAGAGTCTTTGCCTGAATCTGAAACTGAGTACCAAAAGGTTTACAAGCTCAAAATGGGTACGAGCAAGAAACTTTGATCTGAACTACTGAGAGAGGAGAGCTGATAGACTAAGTCTATCAAAGCATAGCTCTCAAGAAACCCTAATCCGAGCTCAAAAAAGCTCAAGGAAAAAAGGCTTCAAATTGTATCGAAAAACTGCCTAAAAATAGAAAAAAGCATACTGCTTTTATGATCACACTGTCAAGCCTCTAAAAATAGGCTAGATTTGCTTTAAAAGCTCAAAAACATCTTATCTCTCCAAGATAGGTCACAAATCCGACCAAGAGGAAAAGTCAACAAAAATCTGCTAAAAATAGCAATAAATCATAAAACAATTTATAGGATATTGTTTACGATTCTGCTTTACAGGATTGTAGATTTGCACAATTTGTCTATTTTTGCAATTAAAGATTGAAAATATTTTGCAAAAAAAGAAAAGCTCCTTATTTCTCAGTTACAATATTTTGATTTTCCTCAAAAATCATAAAAAACATTACATAATTATCCTCTCATATCTTCAATCTTCATTGATTTCTCTAAAATCAACTAAAATCAGAGCTCTAAGTGTATAATCACCAAAACCCGACCCTAGGTCATAAAGCAACCACTATTCACCCTTAATTGATTTCCCCTAAATCAAAAACATAAGGCTCAAGTATACATATTTCACAAGGGCAAAACATGAAAGTCATAAAGACTTTCATGTTGACCTAGCGTAAGAATTTCGGCCCCCACATATACATTAGACTTTAATCTTTGAATAAAATATGAAGCAAGGATTGACCTAATTTGAATTAACCCACATTCATATTGATAAATGTGAATATTCTAGAGAATTATAGTGTTGGGTCGAATTAGGGCATGGGGAAAACAAGGCCAAACCCTAAATTATTCATTTCACAATGATCATTTGGAAAAAATGTGAGCTTTGCCTGAGAGAAACCCACCACCATGATTAGGTTGAAATCAAGCTCGTGTGCCTTGGAAATCATCTCCATGTTCTTCAGTGGTCGAGCTTCAGTGGGTAAGCTTTATTTTGCTTTGTATTGAAGCTTCTTTTTCCCTCATTCTGGAATATCAGAAGACTTAAGGCCACGGCTTGTCATATTCATTCCTGATTTCCTCTATACTCCTATGCATTGTTATGCTTGGCCGACCTGTTATAAGCTCGTGTTCATTTGAAAGCTTTGTGGGAAAGCTTGCTTAAGTTCTGTCTTCAGCTTCTATACACAAGGTAAGCATCCTGTCATAGTTCCATGACTTCTCACTCTTGTTCTTTATGGCTTGAGGCTGCGGCTAACACAACCTCAAATGTATTTGTATTTACTTTCTGAACTTATATTTGTTATCCCTGTATTCTTTATCTTCACTGATCGATATGTGTAGCTCAAACTGGGTGCTTCGCTTGATAGTTTCGAGACTTCATGAGGTCTGGCCATGGATATAACATCCTTCTTAATGAATATTTGATAGCATATCCTCATCTGGGTATCACTAGAGTTGAACAACAACTTCAATCCCTCCATATTAAGCTCACCCCAACACAAAAAATTTTGCATTTTATGTCATTTGCTATTTTATACTAGACTTCACATGGGTTATTATTGTAGTTACTTCTTCTGTATTTTGAAGCTCGACCCAAAAATGGGTACCCCATATATTCATTTTTTAAAAGCTATGAGCTCGGCCCATTAGAACTGATGGTCTATTTTTAGACTTCTGAAACTAAAGAACGACATGGGTATTTGTATAACTTGCAGAAAATGCATCTATATTGATTTCTCTGACAGAGCTCGACCACCCGTTCTTGTATTTATTCCTGTCATTTAATTAAAAAACCCTCCATGGGTATCATTGGAAATGTAAAACTTCATGGCTTTATGTATTCTAAACATGGATGGTTTGAAATGGTGATGAAAACTGTATATTTGTCTATATTCAAATTATGGGCTCGACCCATATGACTAGTGGCCTTTGCTTTTATTGGTGTTTTTGTGCCTGTTAATTTCCTCCATACAAATGCTTGACACCTTTTAGCTTTCCTCATGGAAATATTGTAGGGATTCCATCCTCAACAAAACTTCTCTTGGATATTGAATGAAAACTGATATTCTACTTTGAAATTCTATCTTAAGCCTGATTCTGTATTTGTCTCTTCCTAAAGAAAAATGAACCATAGACTTATAAATTCTGGAAATGCATCCCTTGTTTGCACTACAACCATATGAGTTCATGTTGTTTCCTTTTCCACACATAATTTACTTACTTATTCCATACACAATCTGCTCATTCTAAAAATAACCCTTATGTGTGTAAATTCTTATCAAAACTATGAACCTTTATCTATCCGATATTGGTAATTCCTTGCAGATGTACCTGGATGTTAGAATGAGTCTCCCAAATGGTGTATTCTAATTAAGATATGAAAAGTCTCTAAATATATTACTACCCCATGTTGTTTTCTTTGCACACAGAAAATCTCCCTTCTGGATTTCTTAACTTTCACCACACAGCAACATTGCTTTCTGTTCTTGGGATTTTGTAGAGATTCTAAAGTGAAACATGGTAGTATTATCATGTGCTACACCTTACCTGACCTCTTCCATGCATGATTGACACCTCTGAGACATCCTTGCTATGCTTACTCTTTCCTCATTATTCTAGAATGATCACTTTCTCATTATAACTCATAATGTTGTATTTGTCTTTACCAGTCAATTGGGACTGATGACTCATTTAATACTTGAAAGCACTGTCTGTCTCTTGTACTCTTGAGCAACCTGGTACTCTTCATGCATTTTTATGTTTCACTTATCAAACTGCTTTCAGAATCTGCTCTCTTTCATGATGAAAATCAAGACAAAACTCTCCGTTAAGGCATAATGTATGCCTATTCACTATCCTTGACCGTGAAAAGAATGAATTGATGAACTAGAACTTGCATGACATATATGATTACAATCAGCAAGATAAAACAAAATGTGAACTTTGCAGCAATATCTGATGTAAATGTACTTAGCTGAATTCCTTAAGTGAACTAAATTCATTGTTCACCTGTAGCCTTCGGAAAGTATAACCTGATCGTTATGAATGCACAGTTGGTTTAGTTATTCGATGGATAACTCTATTTTAACTCTTTCAATTGTATTTCACTTCTCTTAATGAATATGATGATGTATCTTTAAAACCAGCCCATTTAATGAATAGGGCAGTATGCCGAGCTCTACCCTTGTGGGAGCCCGTTTTCCTCCACATGCTTGGTCTTCGAATAATGTTCAGCTTCGTGACTTTACCTATACCTGCACAAGGAAACAAACAATGTTAGCATAAAAATAGAACATGATGATCATGATATTGTTATCTCTCCTTCAACTTCTTTCTTTCGTACTGCACTTGATTGATTGTTTCAATGCATGGTTGATGGTAGGTTGTACTATTGCGGGTGCCTCATATAGGTTTCTTCATAATCGAAGCCACTGACACCCCTCTTTTCTTCTTACAGGTCGACGAATCTCGAGAAGACAAAGCTGCACCATTCAGCATCGAACGTCGATAATCAGGCAATGATGATTATGTCGTCACTTATATGTTTTATTTTTCGCATCTTCAGTAGTGCAATGTGCTATTAGCAATGTATTGTAATAGTTACATCCATGGCTTGTGTGGATATTTGATTTCAATTCTGCTTTTCATTTGAAAAGAAAATGCATTTAAATGCAATGTTGTAATATCATTCTGATTGTCGAAATCAAATGAAGCCTTGTAAAATATGAGTTTTATATGAAATAAATGAAAGCATCTCAAATGCTATTTTACTCATTGGTTCAATTCTGTATTTCTGCCATTTCTAGAACATCCAAATGGCATTATGAAAACTCCATTTCTGAAAATCTAAATGTATAATTGTTGCTCAATGCATAATGATAAAAATGTGAAACAACATTTGAAATTAAGTGCAACTCCACCTTATGATAAATAACATTCAGCCGACTTCACCAATTGAGTTGGGGCAAAAATTTGGTAACAGTTCTAGGAGTTTAAATAGGTATATGATGTTTTAATTAGGTTAAATAAGGTTGAATGATGATCTGTAATAGTTTTGGAAGCTTTATAGTTAATAGGAGTTAATAAATTGCAATGTTGGAAATTCAAATTTTTGAAATCCAACTTTGGGTGGAAAAGTGAGTTTTAGGAGTTTTAATCAAAATAATGTAATAAAATCAATTCTAATCAGTTGGGAAAGTTGTAGGATGAGTCTATAAGCCTGGAGAAAGCATTTGTATGGAGGGTTGGATGATATTGCAAGTGTTGTACGGACTGCTATAGAAAATCAATAAAAACTTCAATCTCTTTGCATTTTCTTTATTTTTTTGATGAATCTTTCATTCCTTTTGGTGTCATGCTCATTTGGATGGTTTAAGAACTTGTATTTACATGCATTTAACCTTTTGAATGACCTGAATAACGTTGGGAATTAGTTTCTTGTGTTATATTGCTGTTTGTCCTCTAAAAGTACATATTTTTCACTAGTTTTGAGAGTCTTCATGAATAAATGATCCATTTCATGGGAGAGTGTGACTGAAACTTGTGAAATGGATCATATATAACTTTTATTAAATAGATCTAACAAGTTATTGTGCAGAAAAGAGTGATTCTTGGGTGTACACCAAGTTTTAGCAAGGAAAAGGGCATGAAAATGGTGCCTAAAGTGTAGCAGCAGGAGATCTACCTTAATAAGGGGTATATTTCTGAGTTGAAGGTGTTTATATATGTTGAGTTATTGGTGAAAATTCCAAGAGAAGGTTCTGGAAGTGTTGGGAAAGCTAATTTTCAAGAGGCCCTAGTTTTGGAGCAATTTATTGAGGGTTTTGTGATTTAGGGTGTTAAGGGTGTCAAAGAAGACTAATACCTTGAAAATATTTGGTTTGGGAACATTTTAAAACATTTTTGAAAGTTTCATAGTCAGGGGATAAGTTTAGAGAGGGGTTGCTTTGAAAAAGTGGGCTAATTAGGCCTTAAATTAGAGGAAACAACAGATTTTGGTAGGTTTGATCCAGAACAAGTGCCATAAATGATTTGATATGTTGTGTATCATCATGAATCACATTTGAATCAGTCATTATATTGAGGATTCCTTTGGGGAAGTTGAGTGAAAAGTCAAAAAACCATCGCTAGAAGCCTAGTTGGGCTAGAAGCCTAGTCAAGGTGCAAAAAGTGAGTTTTGTCTAAGACAGAGGTTTGGGGCTTTGAAACCTATTCAAGACAAGTTTTTTTGAGTTCCTTGAGATCACTCCAAGGGTTTGGGTCCATTAGGAAAGCATCTAAGTTATAAGTGCACTATTGAGGCTTGTCTCCATCAGGGTGCCTGGAAGAGTGTTTGAGATTGCATCATTGTAATCCTTGAAAATTTGAGTTTTGACTAAAGTCCCATCCCCTCTGGATCACATGACAAGAAAATTTTTGTGGATTTTCATGGCATTCCATCACCATGAGACCACATTTCTTTGAGGCATTTTTCAAATAGTCTGATGCCTCTATGCTAGTACATTTATCATACATGTTTACCACAAAGCATTCTATCAAACAGCCTTTGCTTCCTTGTTGCTATGGCTAAAAGCCTAAAAATAGGTGGTTCCAAAGCTATGGATGCTTGGAAAAAATCTATCAAAGCATACTAATAGCAATAAGACAGAAAAGGCAAGAATTGTTTGAGGCTCAGCAAATGTGGTCTCAATGGTGATGGAATGCCATGACAATCCACAAAAATTTGCTTGTCATGGCATTCGTCATGCCATTCCATCACCATGAGACCACATTTCTTTGAGGCATTTTTTCAAAGAGTTCACTGCCTTGTCTATGCTCTTATGAATATAATTTATTGAAATTCAAGATTCTTTTATAATGTCTACATCATAGGTGGTCATGATAAGGTTAAATTCAAATGAATAACTTGAAATTGCCTTATCAAGCTTCACACACACTTTTTTAATGGCTTAAAATCATAATTGAGATTTGTCAAGATCATCAAAATAAGGATGTTGCATTGCTTTTTTGCTTGAGATTCTCTTGGATGGCTCATAAATCTGCATTTTATGCAAGGGGACACCAATCAATGTTTGCCTGGTTACATATAGATACACAAAGTAAAATAAGATGATAGCATTGGCATCAACCAAACTGATGTGGATACAAGTATAAATTAATAAGAACCATTGTGCATATACTTACAAATTAATCCAATGAACCATCTGGGTCTGCTCTACTCTTTATTGTGTCAAGTGTTGCCTCATGGTCAGACTCACAGACCTTCCACAAGGTCTTGTTCAAAGTTATACCCCCATATTTTCTCAAACGAACATTGGATGCCATGACAAGGTTTGAGTAATGAAGAATCTTACAATGCGTGTCAAATTTCTCAAACAACCAATGTTTAACACTCTTATGTGGGTACCTTCTCAGCCACGTTCCAGTAACAACAACTGAGCCTGTAGGGTATTCAATGTTTTCTCCATCTATAATTGGGGCTTCCAATTTTTGCCTCAAACACGCCACAAGTAATAGTTTGTAATTCTTTGTTGTCTTCATCCGCATTAACAAGAGATAAACATACCCTCGATTTATATGTGCAGATACTTCGAAATTAGTCAACTGCGATACAAAGATGTGCTAAGATAACAACAT
>VDFB02237586.1:0-39473 GCA_007258455.2 Sequoia sempervirens | reverse complement strand
GTTTTCTAGCATTGCACATTCTTCTCCTCTATCCTTTTTCATTAAGGCAAAAAGGGGGAGAGTCATTTGTGTTTTTCCATCAAGGACAAAGGGGGAGTTTGTTGGTTCTTAGTTTTGATCATATGGTTTGTCCTTGATGTCAAAATCTCGTTCAGTTGATTCTACTTGTTGAAATTTTTAGATTGGCTTCTCATGCTTTATCTTGATACAATTTTGTCTAATGGTATTGGTTGTTTCTCTTTTGGGCATACACTTATCGGCGTGAGAATGGCAGGGTCTCCCCGATTCATTTTGAAATGTTTGTGTTGCCTTTCGGCAAGACATTTTTGATGTCATAACGATTTGATTTTACATACAAGAAACTTTCAGCGTGACATTGATCATGGTCTTAGCGATAGAAGAAAGGTCTATCAGCATGAGGTTTGTTCACCACTAAGAGGTCTTACTAAATGAGTCGGGTCTAGCTGACTAATACATGAGGTGGTGCATCAGTGTAAGTAAACCCTATTGACATGTTGTTTCATCGAGCGCTTTGTGTCTTGGCGACTAGCACAAGAAAGTTCATATCGGCAAGACTTATTTTATGTCACAGCGATCGGAATCCATCTCCAAGCATCTATCAGCATGACATTCTCTTTTGTTTCAGTGACAGAAAGTGTTCTCTATCGGCATATGTTATACCATCGGGATGAGGTCTTATTGATTTCATTATGTCTCCCCGACCCACTTCAGAATGGGCATATCGGCAAAGGAAATTGTCTTCGGTGTAATGTTTCATCGAATATGTCATTTCTTACCGACCCGTGTTTGGATAAGCATATCGGCATGAGTTTGGTTGTCGGGATGAGGTCTTAGCGATTCATATTGTCTCACCAACGTGCAAGGAAAGATCTCATCGGTGAGAGTTATAGCTTTGATGAAATGTCACGGTGATCTCGTGGTGTCTTACCGACTTGGCACAAAAGGCTTATTGGTAAGAGTTAAAGGTTTTTGGTATGAGGTCTCGACGAGTGACCTTGGTCTCACCGATGGAAAACAAAAGGCTCCTTGTCAACATAAAAAAAATGATTTGTCTCCCCTACTAATGTATGTGGAAGTCTATCAGCAGGAGTGTTTTTTTTGGTATGTAGTCTCACCAAAGACACAATGTCACACCTACCGCCATTGGACAATTGCCTTTGGCAAGACTTTCTGGAAGTCTCGGTGAACAAGAGTGAATTCAGGGTGTTTCGGTATGACTAAAATGATCTACAAGATGTCTCCCCGATATTTTTTGAGTTGCAGTGACATATATAGGACGGATGAACTTGTCGGAAAGAAAAAGCATGTGTCTCGGTGACCAATGTGTATCGAGTGGGCTTTTGGTATGACTCAAGCATTCTACAAGAGGTCTCCTCGATGAAGGTATGCTATAGTGACCCTCATCAGATAGAAGGATGCTTCGGCGAGAGAACCATTATGTTACAGTGACACACAAGTGGATGAAAGAATTTCAGAAAGACATGGTGTGCTCTACAGGAGGTCTCCCCGATATCATAATGTTATAGCAAAGTACTTAAGACAAAAAGTTTCTTTCGGTGTGAGAAGATTAATGTATTGGCGATCTATTGTGAGCTCAGGGCTTTTTAGCAAAACAAAGTGAATTATCTATAAGGTATGCCTGATAACGAAGGGTCACGGCGAAACAGAAGGAACCAAGTATGTTTAATGATTGAATTTCCTTCGGCATAACTGGTGAATGTCATAGTGACACATAAGAGGCAAAAGGGATTTCGATGAAACTTAATGTGATCTGCGAGAGGTCTTCCTGACTTCACTGGGTCACGATGAAAGCAATTAAGGAAAAAGAAACACAGCTCGCATAAGGTCTTAGCGAATCACAAAGAACACGTGGCGACTATTGTCTCTATGAATGATTTTTTTTTGAAGACTCATACACTGTGGCCGACATGGATTTTTCTAAGTATAGTTGAAGCATGCAGACATCTTTGGTTGGTATCAAATCTATGGCAAGATATTCTCTGAGATTTTAGAGGTTATGATTTTCTGTTAGTGGGCAGCCATGGCTTTGATGAAAATCTATTAGTTACAATTTGAAATCTCCTGACTCATCGCAGAAGTTAAAGCTCCATGGATAGGCATTACTTTGATTTTTACCATCATCTATAGTTCATTATGAATTAGCTTCAGATTCTAATAATAGTAAGAGAGTTTTAGAATCTTGTGAAAAATGCTTGTTGAAGATTTCTTGATAACAGACATACTTGAAATGTATATATATAAACCTATGGTGAAAACAGAAAAGGTTGGTGATTGTAATTCTGGGATATTGTCCTTAAGGTTTTCTATAGATGAGAAAATAGAGAAATATGTGCTTAACTGAAAACAGAGAGATCCTCTGATATTATGAATGTAATTCTAAAATCTGAGTAAGGGGTTGGTACTCCTTGAGATTGGTGTCTCTAAATGAGGGGTTGGTGCTCCTTGAGTTGGTGCTCAGAAATTAGCCTATAAGGCATTGTTAATAGTGGTTTTGAAGATTAAGCGAGTAAGGCAGTTTAGGAGTGGTTTTTATACCCGAGGAGGGTTTTCCACTCGGAAAAAGCTTTTGTCTCTTTGTTCTTCTGTATGCTCTCTGCTTTTCTGTGTTGTTGTTGTTTTAGTTCTCTGTTGGAATTATTACTATTCTCAATTCTGTTTATGAATGATTACATTCAACTCATGAATGCATTAATCAGAGTAATATTGAGATCAAATCTGAGCTATGTTTTGGAAAATGCAAGATATCTCACTCAAATCATATTTTCATAAGTTGTCAAATAGACTGAGTTAATGCTGTCATATCTTTGTGCTTTCAAAAGTGATTACTCTACTCTATTGTTGAAAGAAAAGGAAATCAGAATGAAAAATCTTGGTTGAAGTTGAAAAAGTTTTGACACATATTCACCCCCCCCTCTCAGTGTTTGCCCATAACTCCAACATTCTCCTCATTCTAACTTTATTTGACAACCACCTGTCACATATGTGGGTGACCTAATAGCTCACTTTCCTATGTAATGAGTGACTGCCCAATAGGGTTGTGGTGAGAGGGGATTGACGACAATTTGAAATGCTTCCTCATTATTAAATAGATGCATAATTGAACTTGATGCATCTATGAAGACACTTCCTTTTATAAATGGATCAAGGGTCCACTTAAGAATATTGAAAGACATATCAGCATAGTATGATGCATCTTTTGAATTTGATGATGAAAGTTGATCAACTGGTATGATTCCATATTGATTTAATGCATTGATAAGAGATAAATCTTTGATCAAGTTGCTCAATTTCCTTTTCTTTCAAACCATGTTGAGCGCTACCCTTGTAGGAGCCACATTTACCCCACATGCTACATTTGATCTGATAATGAAGACTTGTCCTAAATCTGAACATGAAGCAAACGGTTAGAAAATAAATGCATATGTTGAATGTTTTGGTTTAATGCACTTATGGATCAATTTATACATGCATAAGTAGGTGTGTATGCAAGGATTGAATCATTCATTGCTTAGAGCCTCGCTCTAACACCATTTTTTCTTCAGATGCAGGTTGAGGAGCGCTACAAAGCTAGGAGGGACACAAGCAGTTTGGGATAGCAGCAACATGACAACAGGCGACTTGTAACCAGTCATTCACAGGCAATGACTAGTTCCATTATTACATGCACATTCTCTTTTGTTTCATTCTACTTACTCATGTATAAGTTGTTTCATATTTTTAGTTGAATAAGAGAGCTATTCCCTTGGCTTGTGAGGGACATATACCTTAATGATTATCAATAAAATAAATTACATTTGAATACATGAATCTCTTTCACATTTGTTATAATGCACCATTGAAATGGAAAAAAATGTAATCTGATTTACTTTGACAATCACTCAATGCATATTGAAACTAGCAGTTTTATGGTTTATCTTTAAATGTTTAAACAACATGAAAAGAACAACACTATGGTTACCTGATTTTAGCTGAAAGCTAAAAATTAGGTAACAATTACCAAAAGAAGGTATCTTCACATGGTTAGTGCTAAGAAAAAGGGTGATTATAACTGATAGGCTAACTAAATTAGGCTTTGAAGAGCCTTTCAAATGTGTTCTATGTGGGGAAGTTCTTGAGGATGTTGAGCACCATTTTTTACAATATTCGTACGCTCAACTCTATTGGCAGTTTATTTTATAGAAATTAATCTTTTTTTCCCCTTTGGAAAATATAGTTTGGGATATTTTTTTAGCTTATCTCTAATGTTATATAAATCTTCTTTGTTTGTATGCATTTGGCATTTAATTCCATATACAATATTCTATTTTATCTGGTGGGAGAGAAATAAGCGCATCTTTAGAAAGGTACATTTTCATCAGTGCAAAATTTTCAAGGTATAATAGAAAAATCAGTCATAGAAGCAGTGAATGCATATGTTCAAAATCATAAAAGGGTTGAATCTCTTTTCGCATCATGGGATGATAGTATTCTAAAGATTTGGAAAGACATAGTTCTACCATTGAAAGGTAGATTGCAATAAGCTCACAAGGCAAGGATTGATAGGAGTTTTGTTAAATGGAAACTCCTATCTCTAGGCTACTTTAAACTGAATTTTGATAGAGCATCAAGAGGGAACCCAGGTGTCTCAGGTGTAGGGGTGTGTATTCAAGATTCTTATGAAGAATTAAAGATAGCCAAATCAATTGCTCTACCTTCTAGCACGAATAATGTGATAGAATCATTGGAACTCCTATGTGGTTTAAACATTGCAAGGCATATAAGTATAACTTCAATTCATGTGGAAGGTCATTTTTTAATGATTATAAATGCATGTAAGAAAATATTATGTCATAGTTGGCATTTTCAATATATTCTAGTAAATGTTTGGTCATTGTTAGACAAGTTTCATTCTTTCCAAATTTCACATACATATCATGAAGGGAATAGATAAGAAAATTACCTTGCAAATATGGGATGTCAAAAGCAAGAAGTGACCCTTTCAGATGTTAGTATGGTTGACATATTTCCAATTTTAGTCAAAATTGTAGCAAAAGAACATATGCAATGATTTTTGATGGAGAAAAGGATAGTTTTTAAAAAAGTGCAATCATTTCAAGCAGTGATAATGGTACAAGAGGAGAAAATGAGGTAGAATTATGTTTTAGTAATCCAAATAAAGAAGTGGAATAGGGTAAGATAGCTGGGTATGTGCAGGATCATCATGGAAAAAATAGGCCCTTAAGTGCAAAAAATTCAGAAAAAACAGAGTTAGGAAACTTGATGTAAAATTTTGAATAAGTTATCTATATTATTTCAAAAAAATGTAAGAATAGAATCTATAGAAAATTGAATGTACTTTCTAAACTATTAGGTTTGTTTAAAAATAAAATCTATTTGGTGAAAAATTTGAAATTTCAATGTAGTGGTACTTAAATTTGGGAAAATAAGAAGTAGGTGCAATCGACCCCACCTAACCATAATAAAATGATAATATTTTTTATAATATTTTAGATATAAGTAAGAGGAATCATGTACCAATGTGATGCATATTTTTTGTAATTTTTTCAAGTAAATAATTAATTATGAATTTTTTATTACAACTTTTTAAAAATATAAAAGCTTCATTTAATTAACCTTAATTCAAACTTCATAAAATTCAATTTCTTTTTCTAATCCTATATAGTATGCAAAACAGAATGTGACACATTTTTGGATTCAAAAAATGTGATATCGTTTGAAAGCTATAATTTTTTCAATCAACCTATCAATCAAGACTTTAGTCTTAATTTGAATAGAAAATAAATAATAATTACTTATTAAATTCAAAGTAAAGCATAATTTATATAAGTGTAAAGCTGAGAATCTCCTTTAAAAACCCTTTTCATTTCATCAATTTTGGGTAAAAAAATAGTCGTCAACCACATACCCATCATATTGCCACTTTTTGGCCAATCATGATCCTGCACATACCTAGCTAGGGATAATGACCAGTTGGTAGTACAAGGCTTCATGAGTAATGGTACATTGCCTTTGAAGGTTTCATCAAAATTCAATGTGACCTAAGTGAAGGAAGGATAAGGTAGAAGAGACTCTCATTTCCCAACACATCTAAAGGAAAATGGGGCTTCCCAATTCAGAGCTTCAGAGATCGAACCTCAGGCTTACGGTTCATTGTTTACCAAAAACAAAGGAAATAAGATATGGTGTAAAAGGCTTAGTCAAATTTGTGCTAAGTTTGTAGGTTTCGATGTTCAGGCTTTAGGCTTATCACTTACCAAAAGCTATGGTAAAATACTTAGAAGTTTGTAGGTTTCAAAGTTCAGGGTTTGGGCTTATTGCTTACCAAATGCTAAGTCTACAAGTTTCAGAGTCTTGGATTTGGGATTATTTCCATGCTAAGTTTGCAAGTTTCATAGTTCGACCTTTGGGCTTATCGCTTACCAAATTCCATGGTAAAATACTTAGAAGTTGTGCAGGTAATAGAGCATCGGTCATCAGGCATATTGCTTACCGAATGAATTTGAAAAAGCCTTTGAAGGTTTGGAAGTTGTTAGAAATTAGACTTCAGAGGCTTATAGTAACCTTTACTTAGTTTGTGGTAGTGGGTGTAAATGTGAGAAGTATTCAAGAACTTAGACCCCTGAAAAGGCATTAGTGTTCACATGAACCATAGATTTTGATGAGGTCTATAGTCTGCTCTTGCACTCTTAGGGATTTTCACCTAAAAGGAGAGAGATAAACCCTCAAAATCAATTTGGTTCACTCAATATAATGTATGTGTGATGTGATTAAGGATAAATGGGATGATCTAAATGCAACTAAGAAATGTAATTGATTGATTATGAATGCAAAACCTAAGAAATGTGTAATGTTTAAAACACAATGTGATATGCTGAAAATGCAATAAAAAAGTAAACTAATGCAAACAGGATTAAAGAAGGCTAAAAGAGTGCACTTTTGCAGTAAATTTTGAATATGGAATGATCTAAATGCTAGCATAAATCAATGAAAATCACCAATGGGGCTCATTCACCACTGATGGTGAATTAATCTTGCTTCTAGCAAAAACTTCTAAAAACTAGTTTTTGGCTGTTGGGAACTAGAATATGACAAAATATACTATTCCAACCTTAAGGTGGGACTCATTCACCATTGATGGTGAATCAGTCCTCTCCCAAAATTATGTGAAATAAAATCTCAATTCTATAGCTCTGGGATCTACACTTGTCTTCTTATCGTGTTGACAGAGTCAAATTTGTAGAAAATGAACTATAGGTTACCAAGTCTCCAAGCTTGAAATAGGGTTGATTTGACTTGAAACACTTTGTTGACTTCTTGACCATCTTTCAAAAGGGAAAAAATGATTAAAGGTTAGGTTATAAGGATTTTCCTTGGTCAAATCCCACTTTGATAATCAAACCCTTAATGAAGAAATGGAATGAAATGAACAAGGTAAGATGAATAAACAACATGAAAATGTCCTAAACTCACCACAACCTTGTTGAAGAAATCTGAAGTTATGTCAATGGCTTCTCTAAGATACTTGATTGATGCTTGATTGAATGATGCAAAGTGCTCAGATGTGAATGGATGCTTGGATGAATTAGTGAGTGAATTAGGTGAATGGGGGTTGAAATGAGAAGAAAAACACTTATTTGTACACACTTGTGCCTTAGTAACCCAATGATACCTAATCATAGGCTGACATAAGGTAATTTTGAATAAAAACCTGAAAGAAAATTTGAAATATTTTAAATTTGGAGCCAAGAGGGACTCATTTGCCACACATGGCAAATGGGTCCCACCTTGGACTTGTAAATGGGTGTCAGGAATTAAGTCATTTAATGTTATTTTTTGGGTTTACATTAAAAAAACACACTTAATTAATCCTTATGAGTGCATAAAGGGGTCAAATAAAGTAGAAAGGTGTAAATAGGGAAATTAAGCCTAGAAAAGCATGAAATCTTGTTATAAGACTTTACAACACTTCAAAATAGGACTTGATAAGTGATGAAAAGGTGTGAATTGTAATGAAAAGAGTCTAGAAAAGTGTAGAAATGTGTTACAACACTTCACAACACCTTCACAAGATGTCATAATTTGAATGATTAGGACGTAATGTGAATGAAAAAGTTACATTGCAACATTAAATCAAAGAAAGATAGACCAAGCATCATGAGAGAAACACCTAAAAGACTATGAAAATTTCCAAGAGCCATTTTTCTATCGTACATCGTAGGTTAGGATGGAGGGTTGCACCTTACCAAAAGGTGTGATGAGTGGTATGAAGGATGTGCAAAAGCTAGCACACGATGATCTAATGTATCTTTCGCTTGTCACAGCTCGAAGGTATGCTTGTTGGTGTGGTATGAAGAACAAGGGATCCCCAATCTCTGACAACTAACAAAAGGATTACATGGTTATGGCTTGCAATGATTAAGTGGTGTAGAGGGTATGAGGGATCCCCAATCCCCGATCCTCAACCACTAAAAAAGGGAAGCAATAAGAAGGTTTCATGAGTCGGTGATGAGGCTAGCACTCTACATGAAGATGATAGTTGGTAAAGAGGACATGCGAACCCCGACCACTGATAAGGAATTGAGACTCCTGACTCCTGACAAGCCTAATGGCATGACGGGCTACTCAGACTGAACTTTTCAAGATCGGTCACTTTTGTAATTACCTAGGCCCTCTTGGGCACATTTGTAATTAGGCCGTCTTGGACACTCTTGTAATTATGCCCTCTTGGGCACTTTTATAACTAATTACTATTATTATTAATATAATATATAGGATATTAGCCTTTTTCCAAAAAAAAGAGCTTGGAAGAACATCAAACAAGCCATGATTTTGACCACAACATTGAAATAAAAAAATAGAGACAAGAACAAAGAACTAGAGATAATAACAACAAAGAAAACTAGCTCAAAAAATACCACCCTACATGAATAGGGGGAAACCAACACAATGCATTAGGTTAAAACACTCAACAAAGGGCTACAACCCGCATGCAACAACTCCAAACTTTATGAAATTGAACACAAAATAAACCAAAGAGAAAAGGGATTACCTTTCCACAATAACACCCACCTTACTAACAAACCCAAGCTCCACCTCCAAAGGAGCACACTCCACCTCAATAGGAGTTGTAGAAGAGAAATCCATTAAGAGGAAAGAGAGCTTTCTAGCACACCCATAGAAAAACCAAAGGCAACATCTCCCTTGCTACAACTCTAGAAAAACCAACACAAGAAAAAAACCAAAAACCCTCTGACCAGTCTCCACCTCCAAAGGAGCACGCTCCACCTTAATAGGAGTTGTAAAGGAAAAATATAGTTAAAGGAAGGAGAGACTCCTAACACACCCACATAAAAACCAAAGGTAGCAACCCCTTTGCTAAAACTCTAGCACAAGAAAAAAACTCAAATCCCTTTGACCCATCTCCACCTCAATAGAAGAAAGCCCCACCTCAAAAGGGGAAGCTGAAAAGAGCTAGGGTAACTCAACAATGCCCACAAGAGAAAAAAATTCCTAAAACCTAGAGTGAATAGGGGAAACTAGAAGAAACAAGGGGTAACCCCCACCAACTAGAACCTTAATAAGGGGTTCCACTTCAGCATAGAAGTTACAAAAATAATAGCCCTCAAAAAAGACACCCTAGAAGGTACAACACACAACTCCACACAGTCCCATTCCACCAAATCTGGGACAACAGTAGCACCTCCACAACACCAAATGTTTCAAGAAAGAAAAACCTAAAAGTAGAGGTCAAAGGCTGCAAAGGCACAAGTGAGTTGCAGATGTACTAAATCACAAGAAAAAATTCTAAATATAGTAGAGAAAGGCTCTGTAAGCCATTGGACCAAGCAACAAAAAAATCAACATCTACTAACTTGGAAACACCATACAAATCCTGAGGAAGGTGAACATTCTTAACTGGGCCAAGCTTTTCATGCACATAACTCAAGCCATAAACCAACATGGCAACCCTAAATCTGAAAGGAAACACAAAACATGCTTCCATAATGGTCACAACTACAAAACATATGAGTTGGAACAAGGGGGCAAAAAAACCTCTTCAGCCATCCCACTGCCAGGAGCCCCATGAGCATTGCAAGTAGAAGAAAAAAACATAAGCACATGCGAAGAGGAAGGTTCCAAAAGCAACACATCACTCCAAACACCCATGTCCACAAGCACAGGCCACAAAGCTAGAGAAAAATGCAATAATAACAAAGTAGGCTAAGGAAAAATCCTTGCCACTAGTAGGAAAAGAGCCAATGACGAGAAGCGAAAGGGCCCTTTAGGAAAAATCACTAAAAATTGCAGCAAAGCAGCCTCAAAGACAAAAATCCCCCGCTACAAACACTCGACCTCAGAGCATGTTGGAATAGCAACTATATCCATGATGAGATCCCTCTCCACCACTAGTACATGTTTTTCATGTGATGGAAAATTCTACATGGTATCAGAGCACACATGAGCTATGAAGAACGAGCATCAACAATTATTATTTTTTGTAGGTATTAAAGAATAGAGCTATTGGAAAGAATAGAATTTCTGACCTCTATAATGCTCATGACATTTAACTATTTTGAATGGAAGCGAAGGATTCTACTTTAGCTTAGAAGTAGAGGCTTGTATCCAATAGTCATGGCGATGAAGATTAAACCAAATTTTGTAGTTGAAAATCCAAATATTTCAACTGCATGGATGAGGCTTTCGGTATTCTATGCTTATCCATGTCTCCAAAATTGTTGTTTCATGTCTAAGCATACAAAACTCCAAATGAAGTTTGGACTATGCTGTAGACTCTCTTTGGGAAGAAAGATGAGACATGGGGTCACATCCTTGAAAATGATCTCATCTCATTAGACCCAAGCAAATTTGAGAACATTCAATACTTTTTCATAAAGTTCAAGGCCTTATTACTCTAGCTAAAAGGATGCAGAATTGAAAAATCCCAAGAAGAAAGCAAATTAATTCTTGCTATTTTGTCAAAATTGGGTCCAAAATATGTTGTATTTTTCTCCACTTTTCACACAATTAGACTTCAATAGGAGTAACTTGGAAGATTCCCACACTCAATGCTTTTATTGAGTCATTGATACATGAGCAAGATAAGCTCATAAAAATGGGCACATTAAAAAATTCCAAAGCTCATGCCCTTGCTTTGCATGCAAGTGGGAAGAACAGTTTGAAACTCAATCAATGATCCAAAGGAAAAGGGAATAAGGAACCAGATCCAAGAAAGGAAGACAATCCCAAACCTCTAGATGAATCTTCTAGCTCGAAGGAAAAGAAGGACAAAAAGGGGAAATCAAAGTGCAACTATTGCAAGTGTGGTTATCATCTGGAATCATCATGCATGAAGAATACCATTGACCTCATGGCCCAAACACTTCAGAAAAATAATCTTGGTAACTTTATTCCAGAAATTTCCAAGAATAAAAAGGAAGAAAAGGCACCAGAGACGAAAGGTAATGCACATGCATTAATTGCTATTCATTCTTCTCTAGATGCATGGATCATAGAATCTATAGCTTCACACCACATAGAATCCACAAAAGATGTTCTCTCATCCATTAGACCATATGATGGTCCTCCTATTCTCATGGGAGATGACTCTCCAGTAGAGGCAACTAGAAAAGGGAGGGTAGAGCTTGGAATTGGAAGTTTTGAGAATGTCCTGCACATTCCAAAGCTTTCTGTCAATCTTCTCTCTATTTATCAAATGACACATACTGGCACCAAAATGAGAGTTGAATTCACCCCAAATGTAGTGAGCATACTTGACATGCAAGACAACTCCAAAATTGATGTTAGTAAGTAAAATCATCGATCTCATTTGTACACTTGTTCTGACTTTGTTGCTAAAACATATTCCACTTTACTTCTAACGCATGCAAATGATGAAAGTAGAATTTGGCATGAAAGATTTGGTCATTTAAACTTTAGATACATTCAACAACTTAGTGAACAAGGGATAGTGAAAGGATTGGCTACCATAGAATTTTCAAATGGAATATGTGAAGGTTGTTCTCTTGGAAAGCATCCACAAGAAAAGTTTCAGAAGGGGCATTCATGGAGAGCTTCTTCTCCTTTAGAGATTGTTCATAGTGATCTTATGGGGCCATTTCCATAACTTTCCATTAGTCAAGCCAAATATGTGCTAACATTCATTGATGATTACACATGATACACATGGGTGTATTTTCTCAAATTCAAGTTTGAAGTGTTTGAGAATCTCAAGATTTTCAAAGCTCATGTAGAGAATCAGTCTGGTAAAATGATCAAGGTCCTTCGCATAGATAATGGGGGGAGTATGTCAACAATTATGTCCAACATCTTTGTGATGAAGCAGGAATACAGTTGCAGAACATAGTTCCTTACACTCTGCAACAAAATGGGGTAGCTGAGAGGAAGAACCAATCTTTGAAAGAGATGGATAGTTGCATGTTACATGCAAGGTCTCTTCCTTCCAAATTGTGGGATAAAGCAATCAACTATGCCTCATACATACAAAATAGATCTCCTCACAAATTTGTCACAAGAAAAACACCCTTTGAAGCATGGAGTGGCATGCAACCAGAAGTCTCACATTTTCACATTTTTGGATCATGTACATGGGCCCACACTCTTGCAGACAAGAGAAAGGCTTTGGAGCATCAAAGAAAAGAATTCATCTTTGTTGGATATCCAAATGGCGTAAAGGGATACAGATTGCTAGATCTTTCTATAGATATGCTCTTCATTGAGAGGAGTGTCTACTTTGAAGAAGGGCCCCTACATGCATATCAAGATAAATAGACCACCACCTCAATGCTTCCTCCTCTTATGGATTTTAGAGATGATACACACATTCATTCATATATTTTTGAATATGATTCAAAAGAAGATGAGCATGCATTTGTCAATCCACATCCAATTCCTAATGGGGCTACGAGCGATGATTCAGTATCTCCTATGAGAAATCAAAGAACAAGAAGCTTAAGAGAGATATATGATTCCCCACAAGCACTCTTAGCTAAAGAGCCCATCATGCCATTGCATGCCTATGTTTCTCTAGCATCTGACCCTTAGACTTATGCAGAAGGTGTGGGGAATCCTTTTTGGGAAGTTGCCATGGAAGAGGAGTATAACTCCCTCATAGCGAACCAAACTTGGGACTTGGTTCCACTTCCTTCTGATTGCAAGCTTGTCAAATGTAAGTGGGTATATAGGAAAAATAAATTAGTAGATGGAAATGTAAGTAGTTATAAAGCAAGGCTAGTAGCCAAAGGCTTTCAGCAAGTTCAAGACATCGACTATGATGAGACTTTTTCTCTAGTAGCAAAAATGGACTCCATTTGGATGGCTCTTGCCATTGCAGCAGCAAGAAGGTGGGAGGTTCACAACATGGATGTGAATAATGCATTTCTTCATGGTGATCTTGAGGAGGAAATCTACATGGAGCAGCCACCAGGGTATGTACAAAACTCATCCTTAGTATGTAGACTCAAGAAGTCACTCTATGGCCTCAAGAAGGCACCTAGAGCATGGTATGCTATAATGGACTCTTATCTACTATCTCAAAATTTCATGTGATGCGAATCTGATCCAAATGTTTATATGATGAGAACATCTAACTCTTTATTGATCATAGTACTCTATGTAGATGATCTACTAATAACAGGTAGTTTAGCCACAACCATCGTTGTAGTTAAATCTTCTCTGCATGAAAGGTTTTCCATGATAGACATGGGTCTTCAACACTTTTTCCTTGGAATTGAAATAAGCCAGAATGAATCAGGAATCAATGTTTCTCAATCCAAGTATGCAAGCAATCTTCTAGATCAATTTCACATGACTGACTACAAGGCAGCAACCACACCTTTCTTATTGGGGGTAAAGCTTGATAATGGAAAAGGTACACCAATAGTTGATTGCACATTGTATCATCAACTGTGGGGAGTCTTCTTTATCTCACTCACTCTCATCCTAATCTCTCATATGCAGTAGGGATCATTTCCAGATACATGCAAGAGCGACATGAGCTGCATTGTAAAGCTTCCAAGCACATACTCTGATATGTCTAGGGAACCATTAGCTTTGGGATTCATTATTCAGCAAGTTGCACTTTGGATCTCATTAGCTACACTAATTCCAATTGGGAAGGTGATAACATTGATCGTAAGTCCACTTCAGGATATTTTCTTAGTTTGGGATCAGGCCCCATTTGTTGGTCAAGCAAGAAGAAAAATTCCATTGCTTTATCATCAACAGAGATTGAATATAGAGGTGCATTCAATGTTACCATTCAAGCAATTTGGCTACAAAAATTTCTAATTGAGCTTGGTATCCTCTTTCATCATCTGACTATCATTTGGTGCGACAATCAAAGTACACTAAAGTTTTGCAGAGATCCCATTTAGTGACAGCGGACCAAACATATCGAGATCCACATGCACTACATCCATGAATTGATACATGATGGATTCATCGACTTGCAATACTGTCCCACTTCTGAATAGACAACTGAAATCTTCATGAAGACTTTTACTAAGCAGAAGTTTCACTCTCTACGAGACCTTCTAGGAGTGAAGGATACTACAACATAGTTGTTGCCATGCTCAGTTAGTTCCTTTTTGAGGAGGGGTTTTGTTCCCATAGGGTTTTCCCTCTTTCCTCTATTTAACTTTGTCTCCTTAGTTAGGTTGTTTCTTACTTTTTTTGGTAAGCTAACAAAGGAAACATGGCTGTGTTTTCCTTATTCCCCTGTGTTTACCCTGTTTTCTTTCTATAGTGGCTTTAAATATTTTCTTTCTACATTCTACGATGGTTTTAAAATCCTTGTATATTTCACAATTTCAAATGTGAATAATGAGAATTTTCTCATTCATTCTTTTTGTTCTAAAATTTTCCTCTATTAATCTACAAAGTTATGTTCTTTCTTTTCTGCTAGATTCTATTGTGCTTGTAGGGTTTAGTTAAAATTTTACATGTTATTAGAGTGCAGGTCATCGGTTCGAGTCCCTCGAGCCCTTGACCCTTCGTCCACATAAGCTTGACTTATTGACATTGTATGTAGTGGGTACGAATCCCACACGGTACGTGGTTGTATCTGGTTCTATCATGTGGGGGGTGTTGGCATAGCATCTATATCCACAATGAGATCCCTCTCCACCACTAGTACGTGTTTTTGGTGTGACGAAAAATTCTACAGAGCACCTGCAAGGAAACACACATCATCATCAATGCCTAGTACCAACCAAAAGGCTGCAAAACTAGAAAAATACCACCACCATCTGGGTTAGAATCATTTGTATCACCATCTTTAGCGGAGGATTTGAAACCCCCTCCTCTGCTCTACTTCCCCCCCAACACCATGTTCTACCTTATTTTAGGGAGAATGTTTAATAAGAATATTTTTATTTGATATTTTTGGAGTGATAAGTTTGGTATTAGTTTGCATTTTTAAAATGGAGATTCCATTAGACAAGTATCCTAGTTTTAATTTTTATACATGGAAAATGAAAATTAAAATACAAATAATGAATAAAAATTTATGGGGAATAGTAACAAGAAAAAAAAACCACCTATAGATTCAAATAAGTTATTGGATTGGAATATTAGAGATGATAAAACAAAGGATATTATTAGGATTTCTCTTTTTAAATTTGAATCACATAATATAGATTTAGACAAGTCATTAGTAGAAATTTTGCATAATTTGAATAAAATGTTGAAAAATAAGTTAATGCAAATATTTCCCTATAACTTTCATAATAGAAGATAGAATCACTATGCTAACTATTAAGGTTCAAAATGGAAGATAGAATCACTATGTTAAGTCACATAAGTAATTTGAGGTCTCTCATTAGGTAACTAGCATAATTCAAGGCCTAATAGATGATGGCAACGCTAAAACTATTTTGTTAAACAATTTTCCTTCAAAATACAATATTATTATTTTTACATCCAGTCAAATAACTTCTCAAAACTTAGAAGATATGATATCAACCCTTTTAGAAAAGAATAGAGAACAAATGAAAAATATACAAAAATTTATTTTCAATAGGAGAATGCATTATCTTCACAAAGAAATAATAAAATGGTCAAGTACAAACAAAGGGAAAATTGAATGTATTTACTTTAAGAAAAAGGGTTACACATGGTCTTGTAGAACTCAAGCCAATGATGTTCTCAAAGGAAAAATTAAAGATAGATCAAATGAAGTTAACTTACCTTGTGTTGAGGATGAGGATTCAACAAATGATGCTTTGTTGATGATTATTATTTTGTAGGTACTAAGAGTGGATTCATAATTTGATCCTTCATAATTGGAGGTTGTAGGCACTAGGGGGGGGAATTTTTTCCATTATTTGAAGTCAAATTCTCACTTTGAGATGGTGTTTTGCATAATAAGTATAAGTATTTTCTTTTGTGTCCTTTTTTTATGCTAAGGAATTTGATGAATCCATATATTGTGAAAGTTTTTTTTTTGAAGATAGGTAAGGGATTTGGTGAAATCAATATGGATTGTTGCCCAAATAGTTCATGAGCTGTGATCTAGAGAATTATACCCTTCTATTGATCATGAGACAACTTGATTGAGCATTGGATTGTTTTCCAATAATTTTGGGAATCTATGTTTTATAAGTTTAGGGATGTAGTAATCCAAGAACTTGGGAATTCAACTTATAGCTACACTTTTCGATGGTTGTGAGGCAACTTGATGGTGTTTCACCTAATTTGGGATATTTTTCTTCAAAGAAAAATCTTCTCAACAATATGTATTTGTTTTGTGTAATCAACATGTTTTGTTTGTGTTATGTTTGGCCTTAATGGGGGGTCCCTTGGAAAGGTGAAATTGGAGGTTTCAGATATACATTTACAATAACAATGTAATAAGGGTGGAATGCTAGTGTAATTACATTGCTTGGTTTACAACCGCTTAGACAGTGGTGGTTATGCAAGTTAATTTGTTATAGTTGAGATAATTGTAACTCCTCTCCCTATATGTAAATTCACTTTAGTGCATTAAATAATTAAATAAAGAATTAATCCTTTATCATTATGGTTTCAACCATCGGGCATATCAATTTATCTCATGAACTATATTGTGATTTCCTTTCATAATGGATAGTGAGATTCTCTACATAATTAAAGTTCAATTTCTATGCATTTAGTATATTCTTTTTTTTTCCATTAATAAATTACAAATCAAGAGGCAAGGTTCAACCAAATGTCAACATGGCACATATTTCCATATTTTAATTAATGGAAGTTGTAATTTTTCATTGTATTTTATTTTACTAGATTAGTCCAAGACGTACTCAATTGCTTATATAATGAAATTTATCTCTTTTTTATACTAAATACTTTAGAAAAATAAACATTTTCCTTGATTAATACTTACATATATATTATGGATTAGTTAGTTTACATACAACTAGTGTTGTAAATATTTCTAGCCTAATATATGCTTTGTTTGAATTGAGTCTAGATAATTAAAAGTGGAATATATAATTGAGTTCATAAATGTATTTGAAGGTCTAAGCTCTATAAGATAGAGCTTATCCAATTAGCCTCCTCTAAAATATTTAATCAATTGATTTTTCATTTCTTTAGTTAGTTCTCATATGATTATTCTTAAAAAGATTAGCCATATGTATCAATTAATTGCTATTGATCCAATATTTTCAATTAAAATTAAAAAAATCCACACCAAATTCTAGTAATTTATGCTTTAATTATACCAAACTTCTATGCATGAATGTAGTATTAGAAATTTCCTTCATATCCATTGTGAGATTATATTTATAAGTTTTTTGTGGAAGATGATGCATATTATTATTCTTTTGGTTTACTAATGAACTAAATAGATTTGAGTAGTTTTGTCAATGAGAATATAAATCTATTTTAAATCTAATGTTGCATCATAACTTGTTCTTAATATGTCTAGTTAAGAAATCTATAAGTTGCATGTTGAGTTCTATCCCAAAGAAATTAAATGATAAGCTATTTTATGAGTCCCTTTAGGCATAAGGTTTGGTTAAACCATGTTGGTAACTAGTCAATTTCTATTTACCATACAAAGATCTCTAAGAAAACCCTTCTAGCCTTGACAATTTTCAAAGTATAGAAGAGTCATCCCACTCTTGTCAATTTATCCTTATTTGTCCTTATTTTAATCATAGGCATGTACATTTATGTAGATCTATTTGATCCCTAGTTCTCAAAATTTATGATTCATCCCTTGAATTAAGGGTCATAATTCTAGGAACCAACAAATTGGACTAACTTTATGGTTATTAAAATTATTGAAGATAACACTCTTCAATCATACAAATGTTTTAGAATTATTTGATTTAGAATTAGGTTCTTCTTAGTCCTTTAAAGTGAAGTGTTTCTAGAATGATGCTCTTTCAATGTACTAGAATTTTGGGTGTGAATTTCTTGTGAGTGAATGCACATTGAATGCCTTTAAATACCATGATATATTAATAAGTTGTGTAGATGTGTACCAAGTCAACTCATAATAGTTTGTGAAAAGGTACAAGTCAACAAATATATTTTAAAAAAATTGTCACTTTTGTGTTGTATGAGATTGATCACACACCTTGCAAGATTGCTTCATAACAATGAAATGTGATTTTTTTTTAGAATGAATGTGTAAATATGAACTATTATTTGACGTAATAAATAGCAAATGTATATGAATATATTAGATGTGGATATGATGTTTTCTGAAAATGAATGAAGGATAAGAAAATAAATCCAACTTTATACACAAATGTAACATTTATTGATATGTAAAATTATATCATGTCATTTCATGAAGTAAACCAAAAACTAATTAGAAATCAATACAGATATATAAAACCTGTATTGTCGTCAACATTTAAGTTGTTTATTGGAGCCAGGTTCGCAGATAAACAACGGATTCCCATGATAAGACAACTGTTTATGGACGATAGTAAGAAGGCGATGGAAATAACATATTTAAACAACAAAACAAGAAGAATTGAAATTGCATTTGTATCCTGGAAAACTCATTAGGGTTTAGTCTTGTTGGCGGCTTTGAGGATCTCAATAGTTTTGACGTCTGTCTTGAATGATTTTGCCAGAACATCGTCAGGTATGCCGCTTGCAAATAGAGCATAAGGCAGTGACACAGTGCCTGCATTGGCGCTACCAAATCCAGAAATGGCAATGGCCTCGAAATTATCGTACACGTTCACTTGGAAATGGAGGAGTCCTTTGGGAAACACGAATAAATCACCTGCAACGAGGGTTTGTGTGAAGAGTTTTCCGGTGGTGTCAACGACTCCAACAAGCAGAGATCCATCCACAAGTAGGAGAAGTTCAGAAGCGCGAGGGTGAGTATGAGGAGGGTTTACTCCGCCTGCAGGAAACTGCAGCACCGCCATGGAAACGCCCAGACCTGTCAGGGCTGCAAACTCTGCCATTGCCGCCTTTGTCACTTTGGCTGCTGTCTGCCCCGTCAAATTGTTGGCTCCAACCGCTCGGAATCCCGTGTAGGTGAAGAAACTGCCATCCAAATCTGTTGAATTCTGGCCCAGAGGAGGAACGAAATCGGAGATGATATCAGGATCGGTTGCATATGTCACTCCCACAATAGTGAAAGCCAAGAAGATTGCCATCAAGCTGGCTCCACTAAACTCCATCTCTCTTTTTCTCAATGATCGAATATACGAGCTCTTACTGCAATGGAATTTAAAACACCTTCTGAAGGAAGCGTGCGAAAGCATATATTTATCGGATGTGCAGAAGTAACCTATGATTGTTTATATAGAATTTCATGGAGTTCAATGTTGAAGCCAGCTTGCCTCTTACACTGTGAGTTCATCGCCAAGAACAGGGATATCCGAATTTTAAATAGATCGGACATCAGTATTGATGTTTAGATAAAAAGATTTAATATATAAACTTTGTCTATGTGCCAATGTTCTGTAATCATCCGGTTGAATTTCTTACATTTATTTTTTAAGGACAAAATTTCTGCCTCCTCCCTTCACCGAAGGGTCCCCTTGATACAGGAAATTGATTTGCATATAGTTAAGTTTGTGTACTTTAAATAAAAAACACGATTGGATTAGGAGTATACGTTAAAAAGAACCTGAAATCGCAAAGGTTTACTTAAGAATATCAGTTATATATATATATATATATATATATATATATATATATATATATATATATATATATATATATATATATATATATATATATCCAATAACTATTGGTTATTCGAGAGAATATGCCCTATACATAAATCCAAGTAAATAAATAAATAATATAATTTGTTAAAATCTATTTTATTTAAGGAGTTGAAAATGATAAGTGTGTTTATTTATTTATTTTAAATTACATTGATAAAATAATTATCTTTAGTTGGAATTTTGGTGCAAATTTATTATTGATAGTTTTTTTTAAATGACTTGTCACATACTACGACTTTGTTGAAGCTTGTACAAATGTATTGCAAATTATAAAGTTGTTGTCTATCACTATATAGTCACTTCTACAAATGTAAGATCAATCATGCACTTGTGTATCATACCTACATAAGTGCAACTGTAATCTCTTGTGTTTCTTCAATGTTCACTTCTAGTATGTCAATTTCTATATAATCCTTTTGTTTTGTGGTTTCGAGTTTGTTCTTTGTAGAGGTGATTGTTCTCTTATGTCAAACCCTATAAAGATATTTAATCACTAAGATAAAAAATTATTAAAGATAATAGGAAAACATGAAATGGATTGTCTAGATAATGATGTGAGGGATGAAAACTCAAAAGACTAAGGAAAAAAATTCTTTATAGTTCTGGCGACTCACAAGGGGCCTCCACTTGCGGAGGCATGAACCTAGAGCTCTAGAGCTTCCTGGAGTTTGAGGAAGGAAGAGTGTTGGACTTCCCTATCTAAATCAGTAAGCCGAATGAGAGTACAAAGAAACTCAAATGATTGATTCAATTCAAGGACCTCCCTAGAAGAAACTCCTCCCCACCTAGTTGAAACAACCCTGACATAGTAATAAAGCCAAGAAAGGGGAAGTATCTCCTTCTCGATTTCTTCAATAGTGGGAGACGAGCCTATACTTGATAGTGTTTTGGAGGACTTAACTTTGAGCCTGATTGCATCCATGACCTGTTTGATTGATAACACTTCTCCAGCTGGTGAGAAGAGGGCAGACAATCCACTATCTAGTAGAACATAAAATTCCTTCTCAATTTCAATGACCCTTTTATTCAATGCTACCTGACACTCTTTGCATTTCAATGCAAGCTTATGGAAGTTAATGAATTTATTTTCTTTCCACGATGCGGCGTGCCAATCATAAATTCCCACATTCTTTAAAACTTCCTCAGTTGCCTTATATAACTTGGAGACTAGAGTCTCTGACTCCACAGACTAGGGAGCATATATGTGCAGAATTGGGTCTACTATCAAGCTAAACTTCTCATTTAATTCCCAAGCATCCCTCAAAAATTGTAAGACTAGCTTCAAGATGAAAAATGTCATTATAATCTCATCCTAGTGTGCAGAGATCAGTCTTTTCAGTATCGGGAGGATCCTAGATCCTTGCAGGACTTGAGTCTCTTTTAATTTTATGTTCTCCTCCAATCGACCTTTCTCTTGCCCTAAGTTTAGACTTTTGATCTCTTCCTCATGAGTCTGCAAAATAGACTTGGTCTCCCATTTTTCTTGTTTTTCTCTTTACGCTTCTTCTTGGGCCTTTTGGAGTTCGTCAGAAACCTAAGATTGGGTACTATCCAATTCATTCCACGCATTCTCCTGGTTGTGCTGGTATTCTGTAATTTTCTCATGTTCAATGACAACCTCTCCTTTTAACCTCTTTATCTTGGCATGAAGTCAACTCTATTTATCCTAGGCCACTTCCATCAATCTAGCCATTTCTCCCTATTGACTCTATAGTTGCCCTAGGTGGGAAATGTACACATCCTTTCCTCTAATCTCTACATACAGCCTACTCACCATGTCTTTTATATTGGCTAACTCTTCCTCGTGCTTCCTTAGCATTCTAAGTGGCCTTAGCTAGAACCATTTTGTCTCGCAGGAGAGTTTCAGTGAAATTGAGGCCTACAACTTTGATGTCATAGTCTTCCATCAGTATTTCTCTGGCTGGCTTGGATGCTAGAGGCTTCATGGTAGTAATCCATAGGGAATTTCACTCTTCATCGAAACAGGCCTCAATCTTCTTCGTCGCAAGCTATACTACAACTTTCACTTGCATCTTCTATTTTCTCACCTATCGGGCCTACTTCGTCACATCCAAATGAGTTTAGAGACTCTGTGGAGTATCAATGCTTGGTGTGACAATAGAAGCACCTGAAGGGAGACTGAAAAAGGTAACAAAATGGGGAGCCTCGACTGGATAAGGTCGCAAAGAGGTGAAAGGGAGTGCTATCATGGAAAAAGGAAGGATGCCATATGGAGATTGAAAAGGGGAACACTCATCGAAGTGAAAGGGGAAGTGGGAAGAAATAGAGGCATTTTTTCGAAGGTGGATGGGTTTGGTGAAACTTGCAACATGGATGCTTGAGTGTTTTCAATGGGATCCCTTGATAGGGTGATCAAAGAATCAATTACGGCCACAATAGATGACACTCGCTCGACACAGGGGGTTTCTTTACAAGGTTCACTATTGAATATGGTTGGGGGTTCACTAAGGACCAATAGATCAAAATCTATTGCTAGAGGGCTCTCTTCCATAGGTTGAGGTAGAGGAATGACTAGAGAAGCAGATGTAGAAAGAAGAGGGGGAGAAAAACTTACCTGAGTTGTTGAATCTGAATGTCTTGGCGGAGCAGACTCTTCTTCTTCTTCTCCTCTAGCTATCTCACCAAGTCCACATAGATCTTGGACTCATCTCCTCTTTGTGTGAGTGAAGTCAAAAGATTCAGATCGTTTGGTAGCCAATCTCATTGAAATTTTACCTTTGATAACCACAACGGACTCTTTGGGGACCATCAGGTCCTTTTTCATTTTCCTCAAGCACTAACAGAGGAAGCAACTTATAGATCCTTCTATCTTGACTGTTTTCCTTTGTCGAGATGCTCAATGTGGGAAGTGTAGAACAAAAGCTCCTCCTGTTCAATTTACTGACTGATCTCAAGGTTAATATCCTTAGTATCGACCTCTTTATAATAAACTTTGTCAAACCTTTGATCATGTGGCTAGACCTGCCCATACAAGGTGCTAGTGTTCCCAATCTCTTGTTAGAACCTCTAGAGATCTTGCTTCTTTTTCTTTGACCATCCTAGACACTTTAGTTGTGGAATGAGGGACTTTCTCATTGGGAGGCTCCTTTGGTATTCCACCGTTTTGAAGTAAAATTTGAGCCATGGTAGTTTGTGATGGAACTTCGCTAATTTTTTGTCCTTGTGTTTCGCTCATGCCCTGCCTGGTGTTACTGGCCTTTCATGGTGTCAAAATTTTCCCTGGGTTGGGGGTTTTAGCCTTATTTTCATGTAAAACCCTTGTGTTTATTTTATGCCTTGTTTGAGATCTATTTCGATGTTATTTTTTGAGGGGTTTTAAAATGACTTATGTCCTATCTTTCTGTCTAGGCTGAATCCATTTGTTTTAATTTGTATTTCCTCTACAGGGTTTTATTTTCCTAAGTCTTGGTTGGCCCCGAGTTTCATCATTTAAAAACAACTTATGTCATTGTTTACCATCCGCCTAGTGATGCCCCCTTGTCCTCTTAATAAACTTTTTGTTTTGTAGAAGGATGAAATTTACATGACCGTTCATGTGCTGTTGTTTGATCTCAGTCGTTCCCCACCATCCCATAATGTCCCCACCACATTGCTTTGGTTGATCATGATATCACGGGCAGGCGCCACATGTCCGATCTAGAGAGGCTGAAGGGGATAAAGTTTGGTTGACCGTCGATCAATTATCATCAGATCTCAACGGTTGCCTGCCATCACAAGATCAAAAGTTACAAGGTTTTTATTGATTGTGATATCACGGGTGGTCACCACGTGTCTCATCTGATGAAGCCGAAGGAATAAAGGAAATATTGTGGTACATTAATCTGGCCTTAAATACATTAAAAGGTGGGTTACTAAAGTGCTCTTAAGGTGCACTTGTTTTAAATCGATAGATCTGTTATAATCTTGATGGGAAAGCTGCTTGATGGATAATGATCTGAAGTTGCTAGATCTTTAGTGATTGCAATATCACAGGTGATCACCACATGGACTTCCTTGGCAGCGTATGCTATGGTGGGCCCCTTATTGCTGTGTTGGTGATTGTGTTAGCTTGTTTTGAAGGTGTTCGTTCGATGATTTGATCTAACTGAAAGATCGACGAATCAAATTTAAATCTACATCAAATATGGTTGGAGTCATTCGTGCAGTGTGCGAGTGAGCTTTAATGGTGGATGTGATGCTTACTGGCACGATGTAATCGATAAATCAGATGCTGCAGTTACAACGGTTTCCAATTTTGCTTTAATGGCAGTCTCGGTGCAGGTTTCTTGTGGTTTTTGTTGTTGCATCAACTTTCCTCAGCTGATATGATGAACGAGAATATTCTCTAAGGTGATGGCGGTTGTAACAGATTTTTGGAATATCACCAGGTGTGCCAATTGGCTGGTGACGTGTGTACTTTCTGGTCGGATTCTTGTTTGCTCCTTCATTTTCTATAAAAAGGATTTCAAGGCCAGAAGTATGGGTTAGCAAGTTAGATAATTTTTGTTGAGTCTAGGTGAAGTTGCAGAGAAAATTGCAAAGTTCAATGGTTTTAGAGAAAAGTGCAATTTAGTTTTTGAGTCATTCTGTAATAGGTTTTGAGTTCATGCAGATTTAATGTTGTATAACAATACTAGCATTTGAGTTGAAATGATAAATTCAAGCTCATGTCTCTCCATTGTGCATGCATATCTGAACTTTGAATAAAATAACTAAGGGTTGTTTCAGCCATCTCACTATTATGGTGTGTATGATTCTATTTTACCTTTAATTCAAGGAATTAATTAAAATGCTTGAATGGGATTATAGGCAAATATGTTCTATATAAGGATTTGATAAGTAGTATTGAGTTAGAATATATATTGATGAGATTACAATACAATGCCATTGAGGATTTCATATGTTATGTGTTAAATCTATCATATACCTTTAGATGCTTATGAATTTGACTCCTGCAATGGATATATGGCATTAATCTAAGTTTTAATTACCCACATGATTCAGTATTTGTTTGTCTTTGCCTAGGGCTTGCTACAAAGTGCAAATCAATGACTATCTTTTGTTGTGGATTGTGTAGTAATTATCTCATGCTCTAGATAGTTGATATTATCGATGAATAGCCAATTCTATTCATTATTATCCTATCATGTTAAGCTATTAAGTGGGATTATCTGTTATTGTTAATGTTGTTTATAATAATGGTGCAGAGGTTGTAAACACATTAAGGTATTACCCTCTCAGGTCTTACAGAGCATGAAGTGTAGGAGGCTTCTTAAAGTTGCAATTCCATAGGTAGATTAGAAGACCAACCTGGTTGCAGTGTAAAATGAAACCAACAAAATGGTGACTCTATTGGGGAGCTAATTTTAATATTTCTTGTCAGTGTGTCGGTTGTCCATTTTGCATAGAGTTTTCATAGTGTTTATGTGATTTGAAGGTTGAGCCTATAATTCTGTGTTAGTTTTGTCCACTTCTTCTATTTTCATAAGCATTAAGAGTTATGTTGTAAAGCACTTTTGTGTGTTGTCAGTATGAGGTTCCAAAGGTTTTCATTTTCCACCACGTGTCTTTAGGTATTTGGTATTCCCAAGCTAATTGGGTGGCGACTCTGAAGTCTCTGCACTAGTGTGCATTTTATTGTGAAAGGTTTATTATAAGTGGAAATAACTTTTGGACTAGTATGAAGAATGAAGAACACCAGGTCATTCATGAAGAGTCATCCAGAACAAAAATTGGAAGGTGAACTTCCCAAAGTGAAGAAGAAGGACTGGATAAAGAAAAGACCATAATCTAGTACTACTACTCCCGCATCACAGAACCTTGTACACGAAGGTACGAGTAAGCTTTTAAAACCTATCCCTGAGAATCTTGAAGAGGTTTCTAGAAATTCTGAGTCAAACAGTGGTGGATTTTTTGATTCATTATTTAATACACCAGTTAAAGAAGATGTGACATGGAAAAGTAAAGGGCCTGTTAGTGTCAAATATGCTGAAAAAAGAAGAGGCAAGAGTAGAAGTCGAAGCCATCACAGAGAATGCACCAGTCATGTTCCTCCTCCTCCTACTGAAAATGATCTAAACCCTTTATTGTCTAAACATGTACTGGAAGGGGTAAATTTAATAGATGTAGATGATACAACAAGTTCTGATGTGACTTTTCCTGACCCTGATAATGTTTTTGGAGGTATTAACTCCTTGAAGCGGGAAATCCAAGAGCAAGCTAAGCTCAGGGTGAAAAGAGAAAAAGAAAGGGAAGCAGAGTTGAGGAATGTTGTGATTGAAAGGGATAGGTTGAGGAGACAGTTGGGGACAATGAAGTTCTTGAACCAAGAAGAACCTAAACCAAGTGTTGAGGGTCCGGTTGTACAAAAGATTGCTAATGAGGAAACAAAACCTGTGTCTAAAGAAAACCTAGTAGGCCACATTGATGTCCAACCCAAACTTGCTGACCCAAAACGCTCAAATCATGTTAAGTCTCAACTGATTAAGACAAACCTTAAGCCTATCTTGGATAAGGGAAAGCAAAAGGTTGAGGGGATTAAAATAAATGAGAAGGTGACTCCTCATTTTACTCAACAAGATCTCCATCCACATGTGTCATTTCAAACATAATCTTCCTTAGAAAAGGCTAAGAATGAGAGTGAGGCTTTGGCATAAGAGTTGGAGAGAACAAAAATTGAGGCTACGAATGTAGAAATGAAGAGGAAAATAAGTTTCCTAAAGATTTCAAATATGGATGAGGCTACACAAGTTGCAACCTCATCAAATCACCAAGATTTTTTAAAGGACTATCCAAAAATTAATTTAGACCCCACTATAAATAATTCTAGCCTGAAGACTCATGCAAATAGGTCTATAAATCAAAATCAGGATGGTTCTAGAGTACAAGATTTAGGGTCTAGTGTTGATTCTAAGAGGAATGAAGGATTATTTCAACGACGACCTATATAGTTGGAAATTTATAGGCCATTGTTCTTTGATGGTATTCCTGGTTATCCAAATTCTATCCCCGTTGACTTGAGAGAAAAGATGAATAAGTTTGCTCGAAATAATGTTGTAATAGTAGAGGAACACTTGAAAGCTTTTATGGATATGCTAAATGATTATGAGGTAAAACATGAAGATGTTGTAATGAAATTGTTCATACAATCTCTAGTAGAAGATGTGAGGGATTGGTATAGAGGTCTACCTAATGCTAGTATTGGCTCATGGGATGAGTTTGAAAAATGTTTCAAGGAGCAGTATAGCGATAAAACTAATGCTAGTTTTATGTTAAATGAATTCAGTAACATCAAGAAGTCATTGAATGAGCCTGTGACAGAGTTTAATTTAACATTTCAGAAAGCAATGTATAAATTGTTTCAGGTTTTGAGGCTTGATGAAAATGTTTGTTTAACTACATATTTCAATGCTTTTGATGCTAAAATGGCATATCTCCTCAGAGATAAGGACCCTCGGACTATGAGGGATGTATTTAGGGTGGCTATAACTATTGAGAGTAACAAAAGAGCTTCTGGGAAGTATGGTAGGAGAGAAGAACCAACACTTTTAAAAAGTCCTAAGCATAAGACTGAGAAGATTCCGGCTGCAAAGCCTAAGGATGATGGAAAGTGGGAAAAGGTTTACAATACTCTAAAATAAATAAAGAAAATTGTTTCTAAGTAAGAGAAGGGTATAGGAAATGAAAGGAAACCTTATAATAAAAATGATAGGCCACTCAGATTGCAAAATTATCCTTATAACACAAATTGGAAAGATGGAAAACCAATTTTTCCTAGCCAGAAGCCTAAAAATGATCAGCATACACTAGACCCCTTGCAGAAACATTTAGTGAATCTAGTAGGAGATAGACCATGGTGTGAAGTGTGTGAACATCCACATGATCAAAATTACTATGGTGTTGCTCAGTTGCTTGTTGTTGAGGAAGTAGAATAGGATGTTTGTGATCAAATATCGGAATATGAGCAGGATTATGTAGATGTTTGTAAGGCCAGATCATACATTGATGAGGAAGAATGTTCTTCTGATGATGAAATACAGGAAGTTGATGTGGATAATCAGAGGCAGAGAAGTGAGATGTATCATCAATAGATATATTCTTATGAGGAAGGTGATTTTGATCATAATGCTTGCAATATGGAATAGGCTAAAGATTCGGTGTCCTTAAGGAGACCATCAGAAGAAGAGATTGCAAGATTGACTGAAGAAATGGCTACTCAAATGAGAAGTTCACTTCAATTGAGAATTAGAACTTTGGGTGGTGAGCAGGGTAAACTTGTTGGCTTGTTTATTAAAGAGAAAAAGGATAAAAATAGAGGTGTTAAGGTTGACAACAAAAATGATGTAAAATTCAAAGATGTTAAGAGTGATAAGGTTTGGGCTAAAAATAATGAAACCCTAAAGCCTCAAGAAGATGTGACTTCATCACTGGTGAAGAATAAGGTGATTACAAAGGTAGTTGAACTTGTTGCAGAGGATAAGAAGCAAAAGAATCTAGGAGGAAGTAGTCAACTTGAGGAAAGGAAAAATGATGAAGGTAAGATGTCTAATCTGCCTAAATATTTACCTGTAGATATGTTTCATGTGCTTTCTTAGGTTAAGGTAACCGTACCTCTCTTAGAAATGATGAGAATCAATTAACACAAAGAAAAGACAATAGCCTTGATCACAAATGTTGCTGGTAATAAGACTAAGCAAGGAAGTGGTAAAGAAGTGAAGGATAAGGAGAAAGAAAAGGAAGTGGAGGGAATTGTGTCACAAACTCCCCCTGTGTATTTAGGAAATTCTATTAACATGTTCTTTGAAAATATAACCCCTTTTTTCTTAAGTGTGGATATAAATGGGAAAAATTTAAGGAACTGTATGATAGATTTAGGGGCATCAAATAATGTTATGCCAGTCAAAATAATGGAGGAAATGGGCTTGACAGTAGATACTGCTCAAGGTAAATTTTATGCTATGGATTCAAGAGAAGTACCAGTTATTGGAACTATTAGAGCATTGCCTTATAAATTGACTCAGTACCCTAACAAGGATTTAGTCATGACTGTATTAGTTGTAGATATCCCACCTCATTTTGGGATACTTTTGTCAAGAAAATGGAGTGCATCAATGGGGGGTAACATGCAATGTGATTTGTCATTTGCTACTTTCTCCATTGGTGGTAAGGATGTCAAAATTGAAAGAGAATCAAAAGTACCTCATATGATTGAGCATGGCCCGATTGAAAATATGACATGTTTTATTGACAGTGGTATAAATGAATTCAGGGTTGAGGAATTTCCTAACAATTGTGATAAGCCTACTGCATTAATTAATATAGAAGTAAAACAATTGTCAGAATATGATGACTTATGGACTATGTACTTCGATGGTGCATGTTCAAAAGAAGGGTCTGGTGTAGGTGTCTTGTTACGATCACCAAGTGGAAAGACATTCAGGTTCTCTTTCACTCTGTTATTTGAATGCACAAATAATGTGGCAGAGTATGAAGCCTTGTTATTGGGATTGAGATTGGTTGAAAAACATGGGATCAAGAAGTTCAAGGAAATTGGGGATTCTGAGCTTGTGGTCTCCCAAGTTAGATCCAGGTATGTATCAAAGAACAAGAGGTTGAAACAATATAGGAATGTTGTTTGGGATGAATTGGAGAGCTTTGATGCATTTGCCATAGGATGGATGGAGAGACGTCAAAATAAAGTGGCAGATTTATTAGCTAATATTACAGTAAAACCAGATGATATGTCTTATGCTGGAATTTCAAAGGTTGAGGTGCAAACCAGGCCATCTGTTCCTCATAACATAAAAAATTGGCAAGTTTTTGATAATGATGATAATATATTAATATTTTTGAATTGTGTGGGTGAATATGAAAATCAATAAATTGAATTTGGAGCTTTTGTTGAAAATATTGATGGTAAGGATACTATATTTGGAAATGAGGTCATTCATTTAAAGACAAACACAATTCCCAAGGGTCTAGTTGTACTAGAAAGAGTGTTTGATAATCAAGACAAAACAAAGGCTAATCACACTGCTTCCCATCTTGGTGACTTGGAAGAGATAAATCTTGGAACATAAGCATCCCTAAAGAAGGTGTATATTGGAAAGAAAATGTCACCAAAGGTGAGAAGGATGCTAATTGACTTATTAAGGAAGTTTAGGCATGTGTTTGCACGGTCCTATGATGATTTTAAGGCATACAGGGAGGATCTTTTCCGACATGAGATTCCTTTGTGTGATGATGCCAAGCCATTCAGACAAAAGCAAAGGCCTATTAATCCCACTTTAGCCCCAAAAATGCAAGAAAAATTAATGAAGCTAAGGGATGCAGGAATCATCAAGCCAATCAGACATTCATCCTAGGTATCAAACTTGGTACTAGTACAAAAGAAAAATGGAGACATAAGGTTATGTGTAGATTTTAGAAATTTGAATTTGTCTTCATTAAAAGACAATTATCCATTACCCAATATGGAAGCCATGTTGCAAAGGGTGACATGTTGTGAATTGACGTCTATGATGGATGGCTTTTCTAGTTATAACTAGCTTATGGTCAAAGATTCTGAGTAGTTTAAGACAACTTTCACTACACCATGGGGAACATATGTTTATGTAAGAATGTCATTTGGTCTAACAAATGCAGGGGCTACTTTTCTGAGAGCCATGTATGTGGCATTCTCAAATTTCATTAAATTTTTTTTGGTGATTTACCAAGATGACTTGACAGCATATTCTAAAAAGGAAGAGGATCATTGTGAGCATCTAGAGAAGATATTCATTAGAGCTTTGGAGTATGGTATTTATTTGAATCCAAAGAAATTTGTGTTTGGAGTACTAGAAGGAAAATTATTGGGACATATAGTTTCCAAGGATGGAGTAAAAATTGATCCAAAGAGGGTAATTGCAATTGATAAAGTTCTACAACCCTGAAATGTCAAAGGAATACAATATTTCTTTGGAAAAATAAACTTCTTAAGGAGGTTTGTGACAAATTTTGTTGAGATAGTTCACCCTATTTCCAAAATACTCAAGAAAGGAGCCAAAGTTGAATGGGATAAGGATTTTGTGTAGGCTTTCCAAGCTATTAAGCAAGTAATAAAGAAGGCTCCTGTGTTAAGAACCCCTGATTTTTCCAAGCCTTTACAGATTTTTTCATTTGCTTCTTTCCACATGATTGCAGCTGTGTTGTTACAAAAGAATGCAGAAGGTTTTGAACAGCCTGTAGCCTTTTTCAACAAATCTTTACAAGCTGCAGAACTTAAGTATGATATAAATGAAAAATAGGCATATGCACTAGTAAAAGCAATAAAGGATTTTAGGCCTTATTTGATGGGAGCTATTGTAATTGTTTATGTGCCTAGTTTTGTTGTTAAGGACATCTTCACACAACAAGAAGTGTCAGGAAGAAGGTGTAGGTGGATAAATAGGATTCAAGAATTTAATATTGAGGTTCAAATTACTAAATTGATAAGAGTACAAGGATTGGCCAAGCTTATGGCCCAAAGTAATCTAGAAGCAAATAAAATAAATTTTCTAGAAGAGGAAAATAGATCACACATTTGTGATATGGAGCATTCTGAATGGTATAGAGATGTGATATATTATTTGCAAAAAATGAAATGTCCTGAAAATTTAAGTGAAAATGAGAAAAGGACATTGAAGTTACATGCTATCAAATATGTTATCATAGCTGGAAAGCTCTGGTGGAGAAATGGATAAGGTGTCATGCTGAAGTGTGTTGACCAAGAGCAAGCACAAGAACTTTTGAGTGAGATGCATGGTGGAGTTTGTGGAGGGCATTATATGGCTAAAACAACTGCACATAAGATAATGAGGGATAGATTTTGGTGGCCTACAATTTTTAAGGATGCACACCAACTAGTGAAGACATGTGATGCTTGTCAACGTTTCTCTGGTAAGTTAAAGTTTTCTGGTAATTTACCTTTAAAACCAGTTATAGTACAAGCTCCATTCCAGCAGTGGGGTATTGATTTTGTAGGAGAGATAGCATGTAAATCTAGTGGAGGTCATTCATGGATATTGGTGGCCACTGACTATTTCACCAAGTGGGTCGAAGTAATTCCCTCAAAGAAAGCTACTAGTAAAGAAGTAATTGAATTCCTGATGAGCAACATATTGACTAGATTTGGATGTCTAGAAAGGATTGTGTTAGACAATGCAATGTGTTTTAGATCTAAGGAATACATAGAATTTTGTGAGAAGCATGGCATCCAAATTTCTTATTCATCACCATATCACCCATAGGGAAATGGACAAGCATAATCAAGCAATAAAATCTTGATGAAGATCATTAAAAGAATCCTGGATCAGAATAAAAAGGCTTGGGATTCTAAGTTGAGATTAGTAGTCTGGGTAGATAGGGTAACTGTGAGGAAGGCAATAGGTTGTGCCCAATTTGACTTGGTTTATGGGATAAATGCCAAGTTGCCCCAAAATAACTTAATGGAAATGTATAAGTTTGTCCAGATGTATGATAGTGAAATTGATGATGAGATGCAATTGAGAGTGGAAGCTCTTATAGAATTAGATGAAACTAGGAGGGAGGCTCAAAAGAGAAATGAAAAGTTGTAGTTGCAAGTAAAGAATTTGTATAACAAGAGGGAAACTAGAGAAGAGTTTCAAAGATGGAGATTTGGTTTTAATGTGGAATGCCAGACTGGAAGATAAAGGGAAACATGGGAAATTTGATGCAATCTGGTTGGGTCCATTTTTTATTAATGGTATGTGGGGTGAAGATTCGTATTTCCTCCAAGATATGACAGGGGATATTCTTGAAGTTATACTTCACTTGAAGCATTCTTTTCCATGAATAGTAGTTTAGGTTTGTATATTTTCTATATATCTTGTACATAGTTTGGGTTGTTTTGTCTGAACGGTCCCTTTTTGGCCATCTCTTCATCTTGGTTTGCTCTTCCTGAGATTCTAAATTCTCACTTCATTCTAGTGGAATGAACATCCCCAACTGGAGCCACTGATGGAACTTCATTAATTTTTTCTCCTTGTGTTCCGCTCATGCCTTGCCTGGTGTTACTGGTCTTTCATGGTTTCAAAATTTTCCCTGGGTTGGCGGTTTTAGCCTTATTTTCATGTAAAACCCTTGTGTTTATTTTACGCCTTGGTTAGGATCTATTTCGATGTTATTTTTTGAGGGGTTTTAAAATGACTTACGTCCTATCATTCAGTCTAGGCTGAGTCCCTTTGTTTTAATTTTTATTTCCTCTATAGGGTTTTATTTTCCTAATTCTTGGTTGGCCTCGGGTTTCATCATTTAAAAAAAACTTATGTCATTCTTTACCATCTGCCTAGTGATGCCCCCTTGTCCTCTTAATAATTTTTTTTTTGCAGAAGGTGAAATTTATGCATCCGTTGATGTGTTGTCGTTTGATCTCAACCATTCCCTGCCATCCCGCGATGACCCCACCACACTGCTTTGGTTGATCATGATATCGAGGGTAGGCACCACGTGTCCTATCTGGAGAGGCAGAAGGGGATAAATTTTGGTTGACCATCGATCAATTATCATAAGATTTCAACGGTTTCCCACCATCATGTCATCGAAAGTTACAAAGTTTTTATTGATCGTGATATCATGGGCGGGTGCCATGTGTCTCATCTGATGAAGCTGAAGGAATAAAGGAAATATTATGGTACATTAATCCAGCCTTAAATACATTAAAAGTCAGGTTACTAGAGTTCTCTTAAGGTGCACGCATTTTAAATTGACGGATCTGCTATAATCTTAATGGGAAATCTACTCGATGGATAATGATAAAGTTGGTGATTGTGTTGAAGGAATGAGATCATTGATGGTCAAGATCAACGGTTGCCCGCCATCACATGATCCAAAGTTGCAGGATCTTTACTGATTGCAATATCGCGGGCGGCTACCACATGGACTTCCTTGGTAGCGTATGGTAAGGTGGGCCCCTTATTTCTGCATTGCTGATTGTGTTAGCTTGTTTTGAAGGTGGCCATTCGATGATTTTATCTAACTGAAAGATCGACGGCTCAAATTTAAATCTACATCAAATATGGTTGGATTCCTTCGTACATCGCACAAGTGAGCTTTAATGGTGGATGAGATGCTTACTAGCATGATTTAATCAATAAATCAGATGTTATGGTTACAATAGTTTCCAATTTTGCTTTAATGGCAGTCTCGGCGGGGGTTTCTTGTGTTTTTTGTTGTTGCATCAAATTTCCTCAGCTGATATGATGAACGAGAATATTCTCCAAGGTGATGGCGGTTGTAACATATTTTTGGAATATCACTAGGTGTGCCAATTGGCTGGTGATGTGTGTACTTTCTGGTCGAATGCTTGTTTGCTCCTTCATTTTCTATAAGAAGGATTTCAAGGCTAGAAGTATGGGCTAGCAAGTTAGATAATTTTTGTTGAGTCTAGGTGAAGTTGCAAAGCAAATTGCAAAGTTTGATGGTTTTAGAGAAAAATGCAATTTAGGTTTTGAGTTCATGGGGATTTAATGTTGTATAATAGTACTAGCATTTGAGTTGAAATGATAAAGTCAAGCTCATGTCTCTCCATTGTACATGCATATCCGAACTTTGAATAAAATAACTAAGGGTTGTTTCATTCATCTCACTATTGTGGTGTGTATGATTCTATTTTAGCTTTAATTTAAGGAATTAATTAAAATGCTTGAATGGGATTATAGGTGGATATGTTCTGTATAAGGATTTGATAAGTAGTATTGAGTTAGAATATATATTGATGAGATTACAATGCAATGTCGTTGAGGATTTCATATGTTATGTGTTAAATCTATCATATACCTTTAGATTCTTATGAATTTGACTCCTGTAATGGATATATGGCATTGATCTAAGTTGTAATTACCCACATGATTCAGTATTTGTTTGTATTTTCCTAGAACTTGCTACAAATTGCAAATCAATGACTATCTTATGTTGTGGATTATGTAGTAATTATCTCATGCTCCAGATAGTTGATATTATTGATGAATAGCCAATTCTATTCATTATTATCCTATCATGTTGAGCTATTAAGTGGGATTATCTGTTATTATTAATGTTTATTATAATAATGGTGCAAAGGTTGTAAACACATTAAGGTATTACCCTCTCGGGTCTTGTAGAGCACAAAGTGTAGGAGGCTTCTTAAAGTTGCAATTCCATAGGTAGATTAGAAGACCAACCTGGTTGCAGTGTAAAATGAAATCAACAGTTTTTTCAGTGGTATGAAATGTAGGATTCCATCCTCTATGTAGTGGCATTCTTTCTTGATTCAAAATACTCTCTCTTCATGCTTTAAGGTTAGGATATTCCTTATTGGGTTGTAGCTCCATTTTTCACAAATGAGAACAAGGCCGAAATGTGCCAATTTATTAGTAAGCACCTCCTGAGCCTTCCATTTTTACAATGTTATCTAGTTGTTGGCAATGGTGAGGGGAGTTGAGGAAAGCATTTTATTGTTCCTTCCGACACCATAAACATTATCAACAAGGGTTAACTGGTGAAATGCCTCCAAGGTAAAAACCCTATCTATTACAAATCTTGGGAGTCTAAAAGGCTCCTCAAAAAAATCATGGGCTCTGATGAAAGTGAACTCATCTCCCAAAAAATAATCTATTGGGGTCTATAGGCTTCTCAAGCATTATAAAACCTCAAAAGAAAAATGGCTTGGAGGGCGTGGGAACAATTGTACAAGTATTGGCCCCATGAAATAATCTACAAAGAAATAATAATCCCATGTCTTTGAAAGAACATGGGTTCAGACCGAGATCGACTAGTAGGGCCCTCTTAAATTATACCTAAACAAAAATAAGTATCCTTGAATAAATTCAAATTTTTGGTGCAAAATTAAATGTACCGAGAAAGAAAAATACCTAAACTTGTACTTAGTACCATAATTTTCAAATTGTTCCAGCATTTTCTTAGCTATTATCTCAGAAAGAAAAAAAAATGGCTCTTATCCTTCTCATAAAAGCCAATCCCATCTAAAAAGGATAGAACTTTCCATCATCATCATAGTTGTAGATAGAGGTCAACATTGAGAAAATGTCCTATAGATTATTTTTGAATTTTTTGCACTATAGAGGAAAGAGGAGCTGACCTCCCTCCAACTTTTCTTTCATTTCTTCCTCATAAAATTGTAGTTGTTTATTTCTGGTTTCCCAGAACTCTTCCATTTCTTCCTTTCCAAAGCTCATGGTGCCCCAATTAGTAGGGATACATAACATATCCTAGATGGATGCTGCACTAATCATAATACTTATCTTGCCACCAATTATAACCCCCGTTTCCTTGCCAAAACTTCTTGCACATTGATCCACCAGTTCTGGAAATGGGTGTACTGCGGGCAACAGGAATTGTGGAAAGCCATAATTCCAAATCCATAGCACAAAACCTTCGGTTCCGCCAAACTTGATCATTTTTTGTACCCCTTCCCTGAGGCTTTTACCGTTTACCATCCTTGGGTCAAAAAATATTTTTTGTGAAATCATGTACAAACTCTTTCTTAACAAGGTCACCTAAAACCTGAACCGATTTGGTGTGGGAAAAATGTCATTCTTCCACCACCGAGGTATTAGCAAATGACTCCCTCTCGAAAATCTTGATGTAGCCTAGTTTTCTAGGGGAAAAACGAACATGTCTCCTAGAAGTTGATGCTTCTACCATTGTTGAGCCAAAAATTTTGTAGAGAGCTTCTCCAAAGAAATAGTTACTTGCTTCTTTTTGCAAAAGTTGACTTTTGGGTGCATTCAATTCCCTTGCATACATGTAGTAAAGCACTGTCGTTATCAATGTCTTATTAAATGATGCCACCAAGGTGATATGTGTGGATTAGAGATTTGTATCCCTCAGGAACACTAAATTTACCATGAGAATGTAATCAATACATTATCCTCACCACCCTTTTTTAGAAACAAGCTTGCATTATTGGAAAGTGTGTTTATCGTTATGAGAAACATGCTCAAGCAATAAAAGGTACTTTGACAAGACTTGTGTATTCAATTTTTCAAAGCTTAGCGTGTTAATTAACACATTTTCCATAAATAATTAAATCGATGTTGATGGTGGAAATGGACACATGGAGGCCATTTGTACATAAGGGAATTTACTCCCTAAACCATTGATTTTTGGCTCACTTGCACCTTTCTAGCTCTTCTAGGGTTTTTCACCTAAAACGAGAGAGGTAGGGCCAAAAATGCAAACTAGTTCATTCAAATTATGTTATGTGCAATGTTTTCTAATCTAAATGAAGTAAAATAAATGTAATACTAATGTAAATGGATGAAAATGAATGCAAAAGTGAGATTTAAGCTATGTTTGAAAACACATTGTGATATGAAAACAACTAAGTAAATGAAGAAATTATGCAGAATAGAAAGAAACAGGATGAATCTGAGTGCACCTAGAAAAAATTTGATGAATCTGGAATGTTTTGGATCCTGGTTGAAATCACTGAATTTTCACATTGGGACTCATTCGCCTAGGGTGGTGAATTAGTCCTCCTAGTGAAAAAGTGTTAGAAATTGGTTTCTTTGTGTCGGGATCTAGAATCTAAAAAAATTCATATTGTCATTCCTAAGGTGGGACTCATTCGCCACTAGTGGCGAATCAATCCTCTCCCAAATTTCTAAAAAATCAGGAGACAAATTTGCAACAGCAGATCTAGAAATCAATGAATGTCGAGTTGTCGAAGTCAATTCTACAGAAAACAGACAAGAAACCTTCTCTAGGCTTGAAATACACTTGAGTTGACTTGAAGCACCTAGTTGACTTGTAAACCAATCTTCAACACCAAAAATCTTGTCAAATCTGCATACCTAGGTCCGCAAACACAAATGCAATAGGGGAAAAATGGTTGAGGGTTAGAAAATAGGGGTTTTCCTTGGTCAAACCCCACTTTTGGTAATCAAACCCTTAATGAAACAATGAAAGAAAAGAGAGTGATAAAATAATAACATGCAATAGATATTAACTTACCAAACCCTTGATAATGCAAGTCTGAAGTATTGTTAATGGATGCTCCAAAGTGCTTGAATTAATGTTGTAGAATGCTTGAAATGTGAGATGGAATGCTTGAATGAATGAGGAGATTGTAGGAGATTATGGGGAGATGTAAAATGAGGTGAAAATCACATATTTATACACACTTGTGCCTTAGTTAACCATTCATACCTCATCACAGGCCGACATCAAGTGATTTTGAATAAAATCCCAAAAGAAAAATTTAAAATTTTTGAATTCGGAGCCAAGGGGGACTCATTCGCCACCCATGGTGAATGGGTCATGTTATTAATCAAATATGCGCCCTATTCTAAGCTTACAAAAGACTTAGCTATCTATTGAAACACGAAAACCCTCTTCAGATGTGAGTGATATGTGTGAAGAGGGAATCTCTAGAGTGAGCTGGTTCTCTAAATGAAATTTCCTGCTCTAAATGATTTTTTGGGAAAAGGGATAGAAAGATATGATTGAAATGAAAAACTCTAATCTAAGATGATTCACCAAAACTTAATGATGACTTTTATATTTTACTCACAAATAGTCTTCAGAAAAACAATAATAACTTCACAATCTCTCATGAACATCCAACACATTATCGATTTACATGAAGGTTTAAATTTCAACACAAAATACAACCTGCACTGTATGAACTTTTTGTATAGTTAATAACCTGCAATTATAGGACATAAAGAAGGATCTGTAAACAGAAACACAATGGAATTGTTATACTAAGATTGCAAAAGAGGTAGAAATTGGAGATAAGAATGTTGCTATTATTAAACTGAAGGAGTATGCCAAAGTCTGAGTGCAAATATTAAGCTTACAAAAAAAACTTTGTAAATGAACAAGAGAGGAAGAAGCAATTATCTGTACTAAGAAAACTCTAAGTTTTCTCCAATATATAACTCCAAAACTCAATTTCCAAGCTCAAAAGAAAATCTAGAGAAAAGACCCCAAAATCTGCATCAAACTGTATGAGAAAAGTAGAAGCTTTCTCCTTCCAAGATGTCTATCTGATGAAGCTTCAAAATCAAGCTCAATCTGCTTCAAAACTAGAAAAAACAAACCCAATTTAGCTATCTTTTTTGAATCTCGCCCAAAAAAATCAAGATTAACAAGTTGGCCACCTTTTCTTGCTTTTACTGCATAAATATCAAATATTTAAAACTAATTTATAAGATGTTGCTTTAAATATTGGTTTACATGATT
>VDFB02237585.1:0-13417 GCA_007258455.2 Sequoia sempervirens | reverse complement strand
ATTTGTGGGTCAATTAATTGGTGAGAGCGAATCTCCAAAGTGGATTGGTTCCCTCTATCTAATCACCTAACCTAAGAACTTCCAGGGGAAAGGGGTAGGAAGAAAGCTGCAAAATGAAACCTACAACTTAAGATGATCAACTAGATATTCAAAGATTTTGACATAACTTAACTCACAACAACCTCTCTTTAAACACTAGTTCTCACAATCTACCTTAGTACATTTAGCTCAAAAGTGTTTTACATAAAGATTCGAGAATCATTGAACACAATATGCAACCTGAACTAACTGCAATTCTCATCCACAACTCACAACAATAAGATAATAGAAGGACTCACTACTCTAAATCACAAACAATCATTAGATTATCACTGCAAGTGCATGACAAGAAAAAGGAGAAACAAAAACTTTGTTGCTTGTATTTGAAATTGAAGGGGTAAGACATCAAAATCCAATTCAAAATTTTACAAAACTCTCTGCAATGCATATGAGAGCAAGAAACTGAATTTTGAACCCTTGAGAAATTCAAAATTTCTCCAACTTATAGGTATCAAGTGACTACCATGGTGCAAAAATAGAAAAATCTAGCTCACTGCCTCTCCAAAAATCAAGCCATTCTGCATTTTCGAGCTCAAGCAAAATCCTAGAAAATAGTGCCAAAAATTTGCTCCAAACGCCTCAAAAAGATGGAAACTTTCCATCTCTGAAGGGTCCATCCAAAAAGTCCTCCAAAATAGGTGCAAATAGCAAGAAACTAAAAATAGAAACTTCAATTTGTCACCTTCTTTCCCAATTCGCCCAAGAACTCAGCTCAAAATGGCAAGTTTTTATGTCACTCAAGTGCATCATCTAACTGCGTTTAGATAACACCTAAATAAGCAATTTATAGAAACATTGCTTAATCAGTGTTTTACAACTTGCAATTTCTGAATTACAAAAATAGAAAGCCTCCCTTGTTACATCATATTTTTACAATTCTTCAAACATTATGATTTTTTGCAATTTTGTGCAAAAAAATCAAAATATTAAACCAAGGCTTTGAATATTCTTGATTTTTCTATAAAAAAACATAAATTTTTTGTGGCCCTCCTTAGCACATATAGTGATTTGGATTCCAAGGAACATCTAAGATATTCAATACTTAGGCATTCAACCTAGGAAACAAGGCATTAATAAGGTGTTTGAAAAACAAAAGAATGTGATAAAAATCACATTCGACTTAGGGCATGGGGAAAACCCTAGCCACAAAACCGCCTCCAAACATATTTTTTGGTTATCATTTGCATCGGCCATATTGAGGAAAATGGGGCTCTGTTGGGCATTGTCATGGGAGTTAGGGTTTGAAGCTTGGACACCACCATTCAAGCTCTTTTCTTCTCCATTTTGTTGTGCCCTTTGCACTCGATGGTAAGCACTTTCATTTGTGTTTTTTTTGCATTTTTGACACCATTTTGAAGAGAAACAAGGGCCACTTGGCCGTGGACATGGCTGGCTTTTAATGCATTTTTGTTTCCATTGTGTTGACATTGCTTCTCCACTCTTCATGGTCGTCATTAGAGGGTCTGTTTGAGCTCTTTGAAGGTTCCGACTGCGGGTTTTGTTGTGCTTCTCCACATCGACACTAAAGGTAAACTCTCCTCCATTCTTAAAGGCATTTCCCTCTTAAATAAAAGCTTTATTCAAGCTGTTCTCATAAAAATGATGAAGTTCGATGAGTTTTTGAGTTCGGCCATTTTGTAGGTTGCGACCATTAGCTTTGATTTCTCCATTTTCTAGGAGCTCCCTAGTTTGTATGAGCTCAAGCCTTTGTTATCCATCAATTTGCTTGCATTTTGGTGACAAAACCCTAAGTGGGTATTTGTTTTTTGAAGAGAGAAACTCTCTCAAGTCGTGACCATGAGAGCACTGGCTAGGGTTTCTATGCATTTCTATTTCTCATGCTTTCTATTGAACATGTATGCGCACTTGTCACCTCATTTTTTGGGTTTACTAACCCATCATGTCTGCAACCATTAGCTCCTTTATCTTCACTTAACACTGGCATGGTCCAATAGTATCAAGCTCAAAACACTTTATTTGCTTTGTATTTGTTTTTGGAACACATTTTCCTAAATGGGTATTATCATTTGTAAGAGAGAAAACAACTCTCAGGCCATGACCATAAGATTTTAGTTGAGCTTGTTAGCATTCATTGGTGAGCTCGAAATGCTTTTAATTCTGCATTTTGATACATTTAAATGGAAACAATGTGGATTCTTCCTTGGAGTCTCGAACTGGGTATTATGCATTTGTCATTTTGGAAACCTTAACTCACTGTAGCATAGTGCATTGTTTTGAGAAGCAAAAGACTTCAATGTATATGCTCTCTAATATGACTTCATTTGTTTACTTCCAAAATGCAAACTTTACTTCACATATGCTTAACTTTAGGCAAAACAAGGAATTTTGTGGCTTTCATTTCTTTGTGTAGTTCTTGTATTTTTTTATAATTTCACCGCTTGCTTCCAAATGAAACCAAAACAATGTAGCTTATTAAACACCCATCACAATGCACACACTAGCATTTTATTACTTGATCTCATTTTTCATTTTGACACTGCTTGAAAGACTTCAAACACCTTGGAGCTTTCCACTGTTGATTGCAACTTTTGTTTGCATTCTTTTACTGAAGATGAAACAAACACGAAAGATTCCATGCTTACTTTCAAATACATTGCATACTGATGTGTCTACGTCAGTCAATGCTATACTTGCACTCAACCGTTATGATACTCATGTAGGTCACTTTGATGCTTATCATCTCTTATTTCATGCACTTGAATGCTTAGAAAAATGCATATCTAGTTTCATATCTTAATGAAACAATGTAAATGAAAATTTCCCCATATGTTTGTAGCATCAACAGTACTGAAACAAGCTTATATTTTGCAAAAATACCTTCATTAATGATGTTGTTTCAAATTGCATTTAGCTCCAACACTTAATGCTCTATACCCAAAGTTAACCATGCCTCTTTTCCATTCATCCTCTGCTTTCATAAGTTCACTTGCAACCACTTGTACACTCATTTCTTGATGGAACCAAAACTTACTTTGGCACTCTTCATGTATTTTTGTTTTCTTGGGCAACAACAGTTGATATAAAACTATTCTTTACATGGAAGATTTTCAAATAAAAATAGCTATTGCTGATGCTTAGAAGCTTCTTCATTTGCGTCAAGGTAAAAGCACAAAGTTGTGTCACACTTTCAACCAACTTATCAGCACAACTAAATTTAAATATTTCTAACTAAAAATCAATTTTGGTCAAACATATGATCTAGTAAGATTCATTTTAGCTAAGTTAGATACTTCCACAACTTTTTCAACTAAAATTGTTGGCTGAAAATATATGAAACACCACTTTGAGTCCAATTTACCACAAAAATAAAATTATTTGAAAAACTTGAAGTTTTGATAACTCCTGCTAATGTAAATAACTTTTTTTAAAATATAAAAATACCCTTTTGCAGATCCATAAGTGTAGTTTTTAAAAATATATTTATTTTAATAGTTTAATTATTATTTATATTTTATTATTTATTTTTACTAAAAATAGGTTATTTGCAAAAAAATATTAGGTTGATTACCATGCCAAGGAAAAGTACTAAAACTTATTAAAAAAAATAGAAAAAAATATGATGCACTAGATAAAAGAATCTATTTCAAGATGGTATAATTTTTTTTCCATTTTAGATAAATATTTAATATGAAAGTTGACATCCGATGGAAACAACTATTTTTTGATTCACACACATTTGAATATTTATTTAAAAATATGTATTTATCAAAATTGGAAAAAAATATATCCATGCACTAAATTTTCAAGTTATAAATACACACGCCGGTATTGGCATGGTGTGTTGGTTTAAAGGTGGCATTGTTGTTCTTGCCACCAAGGTTCAAACCCCGTTGGGGTGGTATTGTTGAATGGTTGTATTCCGGTTCATAGCTCCGGTCAAAAGCGTTTACCCCTTGAATAATAAAGTTATAAATACACACAAAAAAATTGAAAGAAAAAAAAAATTACTATAAAAAGTTTGACGTCCCATGTAACTTCATTTTTCAACATTTTATCAACAACTAAATTATAGTGTTAATTTATTAAAAACTAGTTTAAAATAATATTTTAATATTTTTAAAAAAATATAAATATAAAATATACTAAAAAATACATATTTTACTAGTTTACATCATTTCAAAATTCAAAATATATATGCCACTTTTGAGTGATTCAAGTTTAAAAGTTGGATCAACGTTAGCCATTTCCTTTATAAAGTGTGACATAGCTTTGTGTTTTTACCCTTCAGTTGTTATTGTTTGATTTGTAAACAAGGCATTATGTATGCTTGTTCACTATCATATTTCATGATGATTTACTTGATGGTAATTCACTTGAGCAATTGACCCTCTATGATTTTCAATTCATTGCACTATCAAACTTGACTATCCTAGATGATCATTTGCTTGAGCTTTCATGGCACTTGGATGCACTCCTTCAAATGTATATCTCCTTGAGAAACATCGAATTGTTTCTTTTCTGAAAACCTTTTGGGGAATGTTGAAGGGAAGCATGCCAGGTCTCAACCCTTGTACAAGCCTGTTTTACACCACATGCTTTATGATATTCAAAACAAATGAGCAACATGAATTTTTCTATACTTGCATAAGAAACAAACAATGTTAGATTAAAATGACAAATTCAAAAGTTTCTCATGATATTTTCTCCTTGGCATTCTCTTGTACTACTCTTGTTTTTGCTTAGTTGATTCAATGCATCATAGACAATATTCTACATTATTGTTGATGGATCATGTAGGAGTGTCCATATTCTGAGCTCTAACAAAACTTTCATCCACTTGCAGGTTCACTTGGAGCATGAAAGTAGAAAGGAGAGTTCAACACTGAAGTCAACTCGAAGCCACCATCAGAAAATGACAATTAGATGTTCTTTCTTACACGCTCTTTCTCCTTTTCAATCGTCAGTAGCATAGAATATTCTTTGTGATTACTTGTTCAGCTACTCCCACGACTTGTGTGGGACACTTGGTTCTCTTTTTTAATCTAATGAATACAAAACAACATTTGTGAAATTCTTGTTCAATTATGTATTTTCTTCTTTTTGAAAATAATGTATGGAACATTGTGAATGAATGACAAAATGAAATCACTCCTTTTACTTTTGTGCAATAGTTAATGCTGCAAATTATATATGGCAACTGTAAACACATTGCATTTCTTATAACTCAACAACTCAAATATTTGCAATGGTTAAGACATCTGTAGAAATAAATTGAAATTATTCACCTTAAAATGAACTTTAATCAACCAACTCAATCAATTTGAGTTGTTTGAAAAATTTATAATAGGGCCATCGGAGAAGCCCGTGGGAAAAGTTGACAAAGGAAAGAAACCCACCAGAACTCCTAGGGGACAAGAAGAAAAGGAATAGATGAAGTACCAATTCAACAGAGTAGAATGAACTTCTAAGATCGTGTCCAACTCAAACACAATCTATGACACTAACTTTGGACATGTAAACCTAGATGAATTCAAGCATAGGGTGACGATCAAGCCCACTACATAGGAAGCCTTGAGAATAAAAGAAAGTGGCCTTACAAAGGAAACCAACTTTCCTCCTCTCATTTCTCTAGAGTTAGTAATGGCTTTCCGAGAGTGCTATCACTCTCATAACAGGAAAATAATTTCCAAAGATGGAAGAGTACTGGCAGAATTATTTTCCAAATCTATCAGCAAGACATTTGGTATCCTAGTCTTTGATGAGATGGAGGAAGTGGAAAAGGAGTTCGCTCTGTAGATCTGGTAACATGATTCTCTTGGATGTAAGAGAATGATAAATCAATCATGGCTAAAGGATAAGGGAGTCAATGCCAATAAGGTGCCTCAAAAGTTGTTTAGAAGTAATTTCTTAGAAGAATATCATGATCTGGTCACACTGCTGAGTAGAGTGATGGGCCTACCTATTGCCAACTTCTTTGAAGAACGGATGTTCTATTTTTTTGTAGAGATCCTCCAAGGCACTATCCACTTTCACTGGGAAAAGATGATAAGAAACAATCTACATGATCAATTCATGGCAGTGAAGAAGACCTCACAATTCTACATGACCTCGTATTCGGTCTACCTTCTAGCAGCTAAGTTCCCATATAAAGGATTATTCTATGCTGAAACACTGGGAACCAAGAAACAACAACTGAAGGTATATGACTGCTATCCCAATACAAAAATTTTGAGAGGGAATATAGAAGAGTGAATGGTGCCTTCATCAGGCATATTATCAGAACCTTGGGGGGAGACTATGAAAGAAGGCTGACACACATTGCCAAGGCGGTAATAAAGGGTTTTGGATATCTGTTCATCCAATTCCCAAAGTTTACCTACATCTAAGCATAAGGGTTCTTAGGAAAACCCTACCAGAAACCACGCTACCCCAATGAAAAAATCATCTTGTTGGAGCTTACTCAGTAGTTATAGACTGCCCACTCCCTACTAAGCAACAAGCATCATGTTGGGGTTCCATACCCCCTCACATTCGGACAGGGAATGTACTCTTTCCCTACTGCCCCATGTGTAGAGTACTCAGAGAAGGAATTGGCATAATATAACTTGGACTTGCATATAGATAGGGGAAATGTGGATCCCCATGGCAAGCTGAAAAAACAAGTTGGGAGACCATAGGCCCACCGACCTCACATTGAAGACTTTTGCGCAAACTGTGATGATGACAAGGAGGTTCGAATGCGGCATTATATGAGGATGACCGCCTAGTTTGTGAAGTTCATCAACTTGTTCCCCATGCCAGATCAGATTATCAAAGATGACAATATCATGGATGAAATATACAATTCCCTGGCTAATGTTCCATTGCGAATAATTGACTGGGTCGAATAGGAGGTCACCGAACTAGGTACAATCCTTCACCCTATTGAACAAAGAACCAAGCAATGGATTGATGGGAAAATAGCTCAGTTAAAAGAGCAGGGTGGAGAGCTCACATATGAGGAGCTTGAGGATGAAATTGAGAGTGAAACCGACAATGGTGTTGCTGTGGGTTCATTAGGCAAAGCTCCCAAGTCACCGCCTATCACTAGATCCAAGAAGAGGAAGGATGTACCTACGAATAAGCCTAAGAAAAAAGTGTACTCCCAAAAAGCAACAGAAGGGCAACCGTTGAAGAGGGTGAAAAGAATGGGAACTTTTATTTTTGAAATTCCAACCATCCAAGAGGAGGATCACCAACATGAAGAGGAAGAAGAGTCTGAGCAACCTTGCTCACCACTACCCACCACCTTTGCTCTCCCATCAAATACTACCACTTTTGTCGTCACCACTCCACCATCTTCAACTTCTAAATCCTTTCCCATCTCATCACCACCTGCTGTGGACATCTTTTTCCACCTCACCTCCACCTCTCCGACCGCCTCGATTAAGTAGGATTCAGTTTTGGGAAGTCTATCCACTGTAGCATCATCCATTGTTACTGTTCATCATAGTTGCAGGTTTAGGAAACTTTTAACCCTTTTTTCCCTTTTTGATCTTTCTTTAGAATTTGAAGTTTAAGACAAGTTCCAAAATCATTGTAAATCCAAATCTGATGAACAAAAAGGAGTTCTAGTTTGCTGTTTTGAACTTGTAGCAACTGTTCATTCATTTCAAAATTAATGAAAATCCATTTGCAGACCCAAATTCCCCTTGCTTAGTAAACCATAAATTCCCCTTGTGATTACCAACAAATCGAAACAATCAATTGAGCTATTCCTGCATTGTCATAACTTGACACTCGAGATACCTTGGGGTGATTTTCTAGAACGTAGTTTCATATTTTCACCTTTGAAGAGAGATACCATACTTGTGTGTTGTCTGTGTTGAGAATGAAAAAACACCCATCAAGACACATTTTATTTGAGTTAATATGTTGATGTAGTGTTCAAGATCCATTCAAGCATTTAAAGGAATTGTTTCAAATCAAGTTTCATGATCAAGATCCAAATCTATTGAAGCCATTTCATGCAAGTTGCAGATCCATATTCCAAGGTTCAAAAAAGGGTTTGGTGAGTTGTGACATTGCATTTTTTCATTCATCATTCCTTCATGCTATTTCATTTCATTACAAGGTTTAATTACCAAACCAGGGTTTGACCAAGGAAACCCCCCATTCACCAACAAAACAATATTTTTCCCTCTTGATGTGTGTTTGCAGGCTTTAGGTGGAAGATCTCTTAGAGAGCAAAAATTGCAAAGTTGTCAAAGTTGCATTTTTTGTCACCATTCTTGCAATTTCACATAAACTAGCCTATAAAATTTATTTCTGGTTGTCTGATCATGAGATTTGGGAATCTAGAAGTGTAAACACGAGAGAACAAAACCCATAAACCATTTTTCAGGCTCGCCCTAGCTAGGACCCATTTACCATAGGTTGAATGAGTCCTTAGTATGCTTTGAAAAAGCAATTTTGGTGACTGGTACACATCACTTTCCCATTCTCATATCTGCAATTTAACTTTGGGTTCCATCAGAATTGAGCTTAATCTTCTAGATGCACTTTGTAGATTGAAATTTGGAGTTGTTTTGCTATTTTTAATCTTTCTTCCCAAAGTGATATTTAATCAAGACCCTTGTCCTTGCATAAAGGGAAATTTGCATATTCACACTTTGACTTGACTCACCTTTTGGTTGACAATCATTTCATTGTTTGGATCTCATTTCTTGAATGAAATTAGAGAAATAGGTCCATCATAACCCCATTTCCCTCCATTTTTGGACTCCAACCTATTTTTCTATGTTTCACTTTTGTAGGTTCTTCTCCCTCTTCTTCAAGCTCATTTTTAATAATTGTTACAATTTTCTCACTGCTAGAACACTTATGAGCCCTTGACTATTTTCTATATCCATTCCAACATAGACCATTTTCTCTTTTCTCTATCTATTGTTGAGGATAAAACTTACTAATTTATGTTTGGTTATAAAATTTGTCCCCATTTTTGTCAATAGGATTAGTGATCTGTATAGGATCTAGACTAATTGCGAATATGAATGCTTAATTATAACAACTTAAACAACTTAATGGAAATATAATTCATGCATACATTATAGAAATTATGCATAAAAATTGAAAACTTAAGGTGAAAATCAGAACATGAGAGAGGAGAGAAAAAGTGCAAACAATCTGATAACGAAGTTCGCCACAATCGTGACTACGTCTCCGAGTCCGCTCCAATAGAGAGATTGATCCAATTAATCTCCAAAAAAGATTACAACTGCACCAAGACCATTTCTTCTAGCACTTCGGTAGAATAACAATACTCCGTCGCACGAAAATGGCTCAAAAAACTCCACAAGAAAATCTCCCTGTTTCTCCAACACCTAGTCTTGAAAAATCTCTATGAATAAAACTCACACCTAAACCCTCTTTTATACAGAAATTTTGCATATGGGGTTAAAACCACCATAATAAATAAAATAACAATTCAACCCCCCTCCTTTGGCTTTAGAGTTATAAGCCTTACGAAAAAACACTACCCGTTTATATAAAACCAATAACTTCCCCGTTAAAAATAAAAACATTAAACAACCCCTTAATAAAACATTTGGAATTTGTTTTTTAATCCCTTGTCTTATTACATTCACGGGCTATTTGAGTTTATTCATTTATTAAAGGGGTTAATATTTGTTTTGTTTTATGAGATTTTGTTTTAATCCCACCAAATCCACTAATCCCACAAAATCCGATCCCACCAAATCCTCTTGGGATCACACAAAATCCGATGGATTTTTTGAGATAAAATAAGCCTCCACAATTTATTTTCAAAAATAAAGAATGGTACGTGAATTTTTTTTGTGAGATTTTTCCACATCACCTGAAATTCCATGTCACCATCTAGTCAACTGCCATGTCACATGTTGACATCATGCTGATGTCACCAGCTGTACCACCAAGTCAACTGAACTTTGACTACCGATATCTCGAGCATACGGTGTCAGATTTTGATGAAACGAACATTGCCGAAATCATCTCGACAAGCCCTTCAACTTGATGCTGCTTCTGTCAATTTTTGAGATGATCATTGTTTTGCCTTCTAGATGCCCCTGATTGTAGTTTGACCAAAAGTTTGACTAGTCGTAACTTGAGCAAACAGACTCCTTTTCACTCTGTTAAAGTTGCACTCGAATCAGGACATCAAGATCTTTCTAATGGTGCTATAATTTGAAGTATCGGAGGAACTTTAATTTTCACTGAAAAATATCCCCCGGATCAGGCCTCCCCACTGGAGAACTTTTGGACCTCCAAAAGTGACATTTATTCAAACATCAAGTGAGGACTTGGCCTCCCCACTTGTCCTGTATCATCTGTACATCTGAATACCTGGCTCACAAACACAATGATGACTGCAACAATATTGTTGAACATAAACATCACTTTATCACTTCCATAAGCATCTACATCAACTATTGTAGCCACTAACCAACAAATATTGAATAGCATCAAGCTGAACAATAATGCAGAGATGAAAGAGAATAAATCAACAACATATTGATCCTTCACAACAGAAACATTTTTACCTAAGGATTCATCAATGCTTTCAATCACCATTCCCTCATGCTGTACTATGGGTGCATCCTGCGACATCTGACCTTGGTTAGCTACTCCAAGTTCCTGTCTAGAACCACCTATGCTGACAGACATAAGAGTTAAATCTTTACTTGCATTAATCACCCTCTTTAATTGTCCTATGTTTGTAAAAGAAAGATCAGTCTTAATCCTGTGAGAATGTACAATATACTGAATGTCATCTTTAAACAAATGATAATGATTCTTTTCCCTGTAGAAAATAGCTTTCCGATCATATAAATAAGGGCTACCCAGAACTATCCCACAAATATCTAGTGGAACCACATCAAACTATACTTCATCCACAAACTTACTTGTGATTGTGAATTTTAAAATGCATTGTCTTGTTACTTGCAACTTATCATTCTCGCAAATCCATCCTAGTGGATAAGGTTTCTTATGATGTGTAGTTTTCAATCCCAAGTTTCTTACAACATCTTTAGAGATTAAGTTAACTTGAGAACCACTATCTATGAGTGCATCAATTTTAATGTTCTTAGCAACAACCCTTAAATGAAATAGCTCATTCCTTTTTTTATCTTCAGAGAAATCATTCACTTTAGAAGTAGAAGCACAACTATCAAAGGAAACACTGAAATTAGGAGCTTTACCTTTCATACCCATAGTTGTTATCTTAGTCTCATCATCTGAATCAGAACCAAGATCCATAACAACATTTGTGGCTCTCTCCTTACCCATCTGTTTTTTATTGTCTCTGAGCCCACTTAGGCTTCAATTCAGGATGCAACTTCCAACAATGATCTTCATCATGACCTTTCCTGTCACAATGAGAGCATGAAAGCTTGTCATCCTTCTTGACTGTGGTTGTCTTCTTTCCTTTCCCTGTCTCTACATTCTTAGAAGATTTATTTACAAAGTTATCATTATCAATGAAAGAACCCTTTCCCCTTGACTCTAAGTGTGTAGCTTGAACAGACACTTCATCCAAATTACAAGGGTTCAATACCAGAATGGAATGTCTAAGATATGAATGAAGACCTCCTATGTACTTTAGCAAAGTATCCTGGGTGTACAAAGGTACATTTAATGCAATAGCCTTCTTTCTGAATTCATGGGTGTACTCTTGGACAATTTGACCTTTCCCCTATTTAAACACTTGCTAATTCATCATTAACTGTTGCATGTGACCTAAGGGATAGAATTGCTTTTTAAGAGCACTAAAAAATTCTGACCAAGACAAATTGACTCTACCATGCTGTGAAATTTCTATTCTAGTCCTACTCTCCCACCAAGTAAGAGTTGAACCTCCCAACCGAAGAGTGGCTAACTGGATCCTAGAAGCATCATCAAAGAGATTTTGAACTCTACAATACACTTCTACTTGCTGAATCCAGTCATCTAGTTTTTCAACATCTAGTTCACCACAATACTTAGGTAGTTCAAACTTAACATCCAACTTAATCTGAGGCTTATTTACACCATTAAAAGGATTACCAGAAAGAGAATGTGTAGAAGAAGGAGAATGAGGAGAAGGAGGAGTAGATAGAGGAGATTTTGGGGGTTCATCACCACCTCCTGATTGCTTCTTCTTGCTTTTACTGTCTCCATGATCTTCTTCACGTTTCATGCATTCTTCACTTTCTTTAAGTAGCATCTCCAATGCAGCTTTCATCTGCCAAAAAGCTCTTCGAAACTCTTGCTCACTGAGCTCTTCATGTACCTCCATTCTAGACACAGATATCTTCAAAAAATTTCTTCGTTTCCTGATCTCAGGATTAAATTCCTCAAGCTTGCCTTTGCCCTTCTAAATCCTGGATCTTGTTAGCATTCAAAACCAACTACAATAATAGTCACCAAAAGCTCTGATACCACTTGATTTGTATAGGATCTAGACTAATTGCGAATCTGAATGCTTAATTATAACAACTTAAACAACTTAATGGAAATATAATCCATGCATACATTATAGAAATTATGCATAAAAATTGAAAACTTAAGGTGAAAATCAAAACATGAGAGAGGAGAGAAAAAGTGCAAACAATCTGATAACGGAGTTCGCCACAATTGTGACTACGTCTCCGGGTCCGCTCCAATAGAGAGACCGATTCGATTAATCTCCAAATAAGATTACAAATGCACCAAGACCATTTCTTCTAGCACTTCGGTAGCATAACAATACTCCGTCACACGAAAATGGCTCAAAAAACTCCACAAGAAAATCTCCCTGTTTCTCCAACACCTAGTCTTGAAAAATCTCCATGAAGAAAACTCTCACACCTAAACCCCCATTTATACATAAATCTTGCATATGGGGTTAAAACCACCATAATAAATAAAATAACAATTTAACCCCCTCCTTTGGATTTTATAATTATAAGCCTTACGAAAAAACACTACCCGTTTATATGAAACCAATAACTTCCCCGTTAAAAATAAAAACATTAAACAACCCCTTAATAAAACATTTGGAATTTGTTTTTTAATCCCTTGTCTTATTATATTCACGGGCTATTTGAGTTTATTCATTTATTAAAGGGGTTAATATTTGTTTTGTTTTATGATATTTTGTTTTAATCCCACCAAATCCACTAATCCCACAAAATTCAATCCCACCAAATCCTCTTGGGATCCCACAAAATCCGATGGATTTTTTGTGAGATATAATAAGCCTCCACACTTTATTTTCAAAAATAAAGAATGGTACGTGAATTTTTTTTTTGGTGAGATTTTTGCCACATCACCTGCAATTCCATGTCACCATCTAGTCAACTGCCATGTCACATGCTGA
>VDFB02237584.1:0-10834 GCA_007258455.2 Sequoia sempervirens | reverse complement strand
CGACGAACTTTTGGTGTTCTTCCGGTGCTACTCCTTGGTAATTTCGTCACACTTTCGATGAAATTTTAGCATTCTCCGCGTGCTACTCCTTGCTAATTTCATCGCACTTTCGATGAACTTTCAACGTTCTTCCGACGCTACCCCTTGCTAATTTTGTCGCACTTTTGACAAGCTTTTGGTGTTCTTCCGGCACTACTCCTTGCTAATTTCATCGCACTTTCGATGAACTCTTGGTGTTCTTTTGACGCTACTACTTGCCCATTTCGTCGAACCGGCGACGAACTTCTGGTGTAATTCATTGGTGGATAAACAAAGTTTTCGTCCATATTCGACCGACGATTCTTCACCGTTATTTTGACGTTTAATTTGTCATCGGCCTTGTGATGAAAAAATAGCAATGGAAAGATTTTCGCCATTGCCTCGCTCTTCAGATAAAGATTTGTCGAACAACCGACGAATGCCCATCAGAAAATGGTGTCAAATCCTGTAGTGAAAGAAGATAGAGTAGTTTCCTATATGTTCTCTAGATATTTATTCTTGCCATACATTTCAGTTTAGCATAGTTGTTGGTTAATGTTTAGCATTTATTTCCTTTCTGCAATTTACTTTCAGTATTGTGTGTTTTTTAGCTATAGATTAGAGATGGCTACTTAGGAATTCCTAGTGCACATACGGTGCCAACCCATTTCAATTCTATGTCCCTGGATTGACAAGTTAGATGCACCTCCACGATGATTCAATAGCTATTTAGGTTAGATGTCCAATATCTAAATTATGGCTATAGATCCCAGTTAGGAGATCCTTGTAGGAGGAAGACACAAATCACTATTTTTTAGGAATGTCAAGCCTTTACACATTTTCTTTATATTTTCCTTAATTCTATTATGTTTCTTTATCATCTCTTATCATACAATCTTAATACAATGCTTTGATTTTGTTATTATGCATATTCCATGTTCAGAAAATTGTTTGTTTCCCATTATACCCTTATCCCCTCTTGGCACATTTTAAACTACACAATTATTTACACTTGCTGGAATTAAATTTTAAACCACATCTCTTTGAGGAATTTTGTTAAATAATTGACCTACCTTTTGCATGCTTCCACATGTATACAATTTACAAGAGTAGTTAGAACTATGTAATATAATACACCATTTCTCTTCCTTTTTTATGGATGTGCATACCCCTTTCCAAAGCTTCCATTTTGGTATAAGCATGAGGGATGTTGGAAAATGCATTGGAATTTGGTTTTACACCTAGAAATTGCATTTGCTTGAAATTTTCTACAGCCTTTTCAACAAATCCATTTTTTGCATATCCTAATATCATTGTAGTCCATGAGGACATATCTCATTAAAGCATTTTATCAAAAAATTCACGTGCCTTGTCTATACATGTCTACCAAATCATTTATCAAACATGTTAGACAAGGAAATTAGTTGTTTCAGGACTTTGACACATGTCAAAAGATTCTTCATTACTTGAACCTTATCGTGGCATCCAATGTTCATTTGATCAAATGTGGGGGTAGACATCTTAACAAGACCTTGTGGAAGGTGCATGAATCTAAACATGAGGAAATACTTGAAAAAATAAAGAGTAGAGAAAAATTGGATGGTTTGTTGGATTAATTTGTAAGTATGCATATTGGTTCTTATTAATTTGTAAGAATGCACATTAATTTGTATTAAAATTTATAAGTATGCACATCAATATTAGTTGATAGTTAGACTTTTTGTTTCCATATTTCAAGTTTACACATGTTTTTGTTTCAAGTTTGTACATATTTTTTGGTTCCAAGTTTACATATGAATATTGGGAAAATTATATGTTATGGTTCAATGCGATAGCATAGACAAGGTAGTGAGCATTGACAAGCTCACTACATTGTCAATGCAATAGTGAGCATTGGCAAGCTCACTACATTGTCAATGCAGTAGTGAGCATTGGCAAGCTCACTACATTGTCAATGCAATAGCATAAACAAGGTAGTGAGCATTGACAAGCTCACTACATTTTCAATGCGGTAGTATAAACAAGGTAGTGAGCATTGACAAGCTCACTACATTTTCAATGCGGTAGCATAGACAAGGTAGTGAGTTTTTTAAAAAAATGCCTCAAAGAAATCACTATCTTTTCAATATAGTGGCATAGACAAGGTATTGAGCTATTTGAATTTTTTTTGGTGAAACCCCATTTCTTTGAGTCATTTTTTCAAACAATTCACTACCTTGTCATTGCTACCACATTGACAAGGTAGTGAGCATTGTAAGAAAAAATTCCTCAAAGAAATGGGGTCTCACCATGAGACCCCATTTCTTAGATGTATTTTTTCAAATAGCTCACTAGCTTCTATTCAATATTTCAAACAATATTCCTTCTAACCCCAATTTTAGATAGGTGACTTTGATATTAATTCATCAGTTGTGAGTTCATTATTTGACTCTATAGAAGTTGGTCCACTTGATTAAGTAGTCAATTTTCAATAATTGATTTTTTATTCATCACCCCATTATATCATTCATCCTATTGATTTTGGCATACCTTTGTAAGAATGAATATTTTTACTCAATGATTAACCACGAACAAGACATCCTTTAAAAAAATAGTTTGATTGATCTCTTAAAAAATGTATGTTTATGACCTTTTCTCTTACATTTTATACCATTTTAATTAACATCCTAAATTTAGTAATGTATAAATGCATTTTTTTACATTAAAAATTTAAACTCTAAGTTTGACTATATTGTTCTTTTATTAGTTTCCCTACAAGGTAGCAATGACAAGGTAGTGAGATCGTTGTTTGAAAAAATGCCTCAAATAAGTGGGGTCTCATGGTGATGTATATCACCTTGAGACCCTAATTCTTTGAGGAATTTCTTCAAAAAACTCACTAAATTGTCAATGTGGTAGCATTATCAAAGTATTAAGGCCAATACCTTGTCAATGCACCCACATTGACCATGAGGACATCTCTCATTGAGGAATTTTTTCAAATAGTTCATCTACCTTGTCTATGCATCCACATTCTACATGTGTCTACTAAGGAAATGACAACCATAATACTCATGAAAATCCCCCCTTTTATGTTTTGATAGATGTCATACCCCATTCCAAGGTCCTATTGTTGCTATAGATAAAAGTCTAAAATATGTACTTTTGACAAAAATATGGATGCATGGAAAAAAACTATCTGATGGAACCCTCAAAAAAAATTTCCTTGTTCCATGTTAAAGGCCCTTATTGCATTTGGATATAGGGTTGCTATCTGCAAAAATCTTATATTATTCTATTGGGTCGTTGACTCCCTATTACTCATTTCTAGTTACTTTAATGTATCTATTAGTCATTCATTTTCACCTGGTAACTGGCCCTTTTCTAGCCTACTATTCTCGTATCATCCTAGGAAGTCCCTTTAATAAGAACAACTTATGAGAATGTGCCTAAAATTTTCACTTAAGTCTGGATGTCCCTTGTAACTATACCGCTCATTGTTGTTTTATTTATAGGTTTATACCTTGAATTAGCGATGAGTGATAAGTAGTACTTTCCTTTGATATTGCAATGAGTGATATTATTAACCTTATTCTCTTATCACTCATCATAAATGGTCATTAAAAATAAAATTTGTAATAGCGATGAACGATATATTGTTGCACCATGTGATCGCAGATATGTTGTAAAGGTAGTTCTCACATTAGCAATGTGCAATGAACCCTATAAATAATGTAAACCATTCATTTCTAATTTCTTGCACAATTTATGAGGAGAATCAACAATGAATTGAGCCTTATCGCTCATCACGTATTTATCTCAGAACTTAAGTTCTGAATTAGTGATAAGTGATGGGTGATTTCTAAAAGGTTTTTTCTTTTGATGATTTGATATGATCTTATGGGCGATGTCTTTGGGGCCATTTTTTTATACAGGTGCACATGTCCAAGATCTGGTGTTTCCATAATATCCCTTATCGTTGATGGGATTCTAGGCCTGAAATTTGAATTGGTGAAGCACGATGAATGAATAGATATGATTGGATGTCAGTCCATAGAATCAAGAGCTAAAGGCTATCACAGGGATTTTTTAATCATTGATAGAGTTGAGTGATGATAGAGTAGATCGATGATGAGCGATGACCATTAATAGAGGAGGCAACATGTCATAATTTTTTTGGGGATTTCACACAAATCAAGAAAGAAAGTGGCAAGAGAATTGAAGGACTATTGATAAAGCTTTAAAGTAGGGCAATCCAATGAACATAAATCCATCGCATAAGTAACTTTATTGCTAATGAGCACCTTAGGATTAGTGAAGGATTAGCAATGAAGCGAGGAATCTTGCAAGGAAAGTTTCTCTCTAAAATGCCCTTATGTACTTTACCGATATTAATGAAATCATGGATTAAGTTAAGCAATACATGTTGATTCATAGATCACAACACTTGAGCTGGATTTTTTGTTTTCCACAGATGAAGTTTTAATTTCTTTAAAAGAAATGAAATATTCAATCTTGAGCTATAAGTTACCAACTTGCTCGCACTAGGGGATTTCAAGTCATTAATCATGCTTCAAATTTCCTATTTAATGTAGATTACTTGAGTGATTTTCCATGTCTTAATTCATTTTGCAATGAATGAGGGTCAAAGGTTGATAAAGAAGTGTGCTAGAATTGAATCCTCCTGAGAAGTGTGTAGACATTCTAGGCAAGTACGTTTGTCATGATGATTCAAAAATATGAGGGGTTGTGTTTTTTTGAGCCTAAGGGAGGTCTTGGGAATACAGCTAGAATGTATGGAGCTCCTAATATGCCAAAAATAAGAGTAGAATTAGGGAAATTCAAGGATTATAGTTCCATGGAAAATTACCATCTAAAAAAGCCAATAGTTTCAGAAGAATTAGTCAAACACAAAGAGAAGAGGATGGTAAAATATGAAAAGAGGGCATGGATGGAAAGTGAGAATTATAAGGCCTACCCAAAGGAATGCAATTCTCCATGTGAGGTTCTTAATAACCCCTCAGACAGTGAGGGTGAAACTAAATAATCGGGTGACTATTATCCCCTCTCCCTGGTACTATCAAGGAATCCTGATAAAGAGGTGGTGACAGTTTCTCTGGTCCCACCATGAGTAAAACGTGGGAAAATATCCTCTGAGTTTGATGACTCAGAGTGATGATTGCACCCTTCTTCTTTTTTTGATGATACCATGCTCTTTCTGTTAGGATTTTCCTATTTAGCATTCATATGATTTCTTGTTTCGTGTGCTGAGATGGAAATTTTTCAGGTTGGTATGTAGGAGAAGTGTCAAACTAGTTAACCTTGGCAGTGTGTACATCGTTTATAGGAGATATACAATTTTGTGCTAGAGTTGTTATTGGAGAATATTCTTTGGTCAACAAGGATGAGGATTCAACACAGTTGCAACAAATAGATCTTCTTTTTAAGTAGATAGCATGTCTTCATTCAGGGAATGTGGAATGTGCTCTTTTACTCTTCCATTTTCCTCACATGATTGCATGTAACAAATTAAGAATATCTCAAATTATGGTGCAATTGAAATGAAATGTAAATGTAATTAAGCCTAATGCTTGTTGCTCCCTTCTCCTATAAAAGGGATTTCAGGGCTTATTACAGGGGTCAGATTCTGAAGTCTTAATAGGGTTCTAAGTAAAAGCTAAGTTTAGAAAGGGCTCTTAGAATAGAATTCTGAAGTAGGCCAATAGTTTTTCTTGGATAAGAAGTCATGTATGTAACGATCTTAAATGAGTTTTATAGAAATTACTGATATCGAAACAAAATACTAGTCAAGGAATTGATAATCTCCTATGTATGTTCATTTCAAAGTAATGAATGAGAAATACTAATGGTGTTGTCATTTTTCTTCAAATATTTCATTTGAATGGATTACTCTATTTTTAGCTTTAATTCAAAGAATTAATTAAAATGCTTGAATAGGGTCATAAAATTTGTAAGGAATGGCTTAGGATTGCGAAGTAAATATTTCTTGCATATTGAGTTTTCATAAATGCAAAGCGATATGAAAATAGTTTGTTTCTCCCTTAAAAGAGTAATTTGTATATTATTGATCCTCTTGTATACTTGACTCCATTTCTCCAATTGATTAGAAACTAGTCATTTTGTTAGAAAATCTTGCATAAGATGAACAAATAGTGTTCTTGGCTCTAGACTTCTGAGAAAATAATTAAATAGAAAATCTCTCCAAGGATAATAGAAGTGGAATTATTTTCAATTACTAGCATATGGCTAATCCTTCATTTGAAAATCTACCAAATCTTCAATGAAATTGATTTTATCTACTATAAAAGGAATTAATCTGTGTATGAATGTGTTACTAATTAACTAAATTGCACTAAAACACAATTAGGATTACCCTCCTAGGTTTCACAGAGCCCAAAGTGAAGGAATACATACTTTAAAAATCCTATGCTCATTGTGTTGGCCAGTGACCTAATATTTCTTCATCATAGGAGTTGGTTACTTCTTAGAGGATTGTTCGGTTCTGCTAGAAAAATCACCAACACCATCAAAGAATAATAGTGAGAAAAAGCATAGACAATGTATTGAGTTGTTTCTAAAACTACCTCAAAGAAATGCGGTCATTTTTTGAGGCATTTTTTCAAACAACTCATTGCCTTGTCTATGCTACCACATTTTCTATACATTTTCCATTATGGGCATATCCTGTAATCATTCCAATCTTTATGGGAAAATTGAAAAATGAACAAATGAAGTCAAAGATTCTTGAACTTAATACTTCCACAGAGAAAATGCAACTAGAAATAGTTTATAAGGAAGAAGAAATATGAAATGTAAGTGAAAAAAAGGAGAATCAATGTGGTGGACACCTGAAAGTATTATCTATAAAGGTAGAGAAGTTCTGTAAAAAAATTGTTAAAATAAACATTTGCATTTTGTAATTAGAAAGACACTTCCAAATATGATAACAATAGTTGCATATGCAAAGGAAATAGTTGGAAGTGTTAAAATTGAAGCAAAACAACTGAAGACTAAAATTAACCACTTAGAAAGGGAATTAAAAGTCAAGAATATTTTATCATCAATGAAAAAGAGGTTAGTCTGCTCTAAAAAAACTTGAAAAAGAAGTAGACCAAATTAAATGAGATACATAATGTATTCAATCAAGAGATTCCTCCTAGTCTCGAGAGGTTGAGGAAGGTGTGTGTGTAGATTCTTCTTTGTTCGTCATACAACCAAACCAACTATTCCAACACGTCTATATGGGTTTTTTATGCTAGGAAAGGTCATCTTTTTCACCCAAACATGTCAAAACAGTCTAAGCCACATTATACCAGTGAAGTATCTTAAGAGACCAAAGTGCAAAAGGACAGAAAACTTCAACGAGCGACTACTCAGAAATCATGGCACTTGGAAACATTTTGTATGAGGCTATGGGATCATGTAGGGACCCTCTACAACAACCTCTCTAATTTTTTATATCTCCAAGTCATTTTCCCATGGTGAATAGGTTTTAGTTGATGGAAAATGGTTCAATTGCATGTAGTGTAAAGTTGAAAAGTAGACTAGATTTTTTTTTGTTCTTCGTGGGGCCAAACAATTAGTGCCAACACATCTAGGTGGGAACATCTACACTAGGAATGGTCATTGCGCTTCATTATAAAAGGTTTGTATTCTTTCCTATTCGAAGGGTCACAACTTTTTTCCTTTGAAAAGTCACAACCAAATTCATATCATCACTATTCATGAGAACCTAAATTGATTTATTTGTAACTTTTTAGATATTCTTGGGGAAAAGGAAATTTTTGAACTTTCAGCTAGTTTTGTTTCTATCATGCACATCTCTTGAAGTTTTTTATTGACTATTGTAAGGATGCAATTTTAACTTTTAAAGTTTCATGCTTCTAATTATTGGGTTCGAAATCATGTTTAGAAATAGGATGAATATCTATGAAGTTTTTTTTGGGGAAGGTTGGTTCATGGTCTCTTAATCTCCAATAATCTAATGCCCTTATGATCTTTAGTAACACTTGCATGCCTTTAGTTTTTGTTTGTGATACTTAGTTGTTACTTTCCATTTTATTTTTTCAATAGTTTTATAATGCTTTATTTATCTACATAATACATGAAGCATGAAGCATGGTAGCACCAAGGATCAAGCACAAATCATACACATGAATTTCTTCTGTGAAGCACATGAAGCATGAAGCATTACTATGTTCATATGATTGATTTAATGTTCAATAATCTTACATGAGAATAATGTTCAAACTTTATTATATATTTACAATTATAGAAAAGAAGAGCACATGGAAAACACTTGGATTTTAAATATCTATTGAAGCATGGATTAATAATAAAAAATATGGACACCATCAATAAAAAAATATCTTTATTAACCAAATAGCCATGTAGGAATACATCAATATATGTCAATATAAGTATAAAATATATACAAAATAACCATATAGGATTACAATAATGCCATTTAGGCATACACTATCAAGTATATGCAATACAAAATATGTCTAAGAATTCCATATAGGCATATAACAAAGGACCCCAATAAAAATTCATTTCCCTCTAGGTGGAGGAAAAAAATAGGTGGCCTTTTTGGTCAGGTGGATGGTGATGCGTATGACACTCGTTTACTTTGAATTCGATAGTTACTCCTATTTAGTCCCATATCAAGCTTCGCCTATTACAATAAAAAGTAAATACATTAATATATAAAAAATACATTATAAAAAATGATATATTTAACAAAATAATCACTTACCATTTCCAAATGTTATCTCTCCTCAAGCGGAAAATCTGCATGCACAGGTTCTAGCGTGCCAAAGTCCTATAAAAGCCATCCAAATGGAAATTAAACTATGAATCAATAATCATTTCATTTTTCAATAATAAACAACTATAGCAATGAATGTAATTTGAAATTTACTAATCTACCTGATACCCTCATGAGATCCATCAAGTTGTCTATTGTGGAAGATACACCACACTCGATTTCCCTATCAACATCGAGAGGTGTTTTTATGAGATCTGAAAATAATACAATAAAACATTCAATCACGAAAACTATAATAGTGATGTAGGTCATGGTTATTATGTATGAGATAATAAAAAAAAAATTGAGTACTTATTGAGCTATATATTTATTACTATTATTCTTATTATTTTCCCTATCCATAGCTTGTTCTAAAGAACTTGTTTTAGGTTTTTGTCCATAGTAGCAAGGTAGTGACCTGTTTGATAAAAAAAATTGGTAGACATGTATGAAAAATGTGGTAGCATAAAGAAGGAAGTGAACTGTTTGAAAAAATGCCTCAAAGGAATTTAGTCTTATGGTGCTATGAAAAAATTGTTTGTCATGGCATTCCATCACCATGAGACCCGAATTTTTTGAGGCATTTTTTTTCAAATAGTTCATTTCTTTATCTATGCTATTATGTTGGGATGGGGTGGATGGTATAGTGTGGTCTTGGTTATGAGATGGAGGGGGATCATGACATGAAGAGGGAAGGGTTTTTTCTATCATGAGGGGGAGAGGATCATTATATGGGGTGGAAGGTGTACTTTGAGACCACATTTTGAGAGTGATCATACAATGGAATGGAAGAGGTACTTTGACCAGGACACAAAAGGATGTCATTAGATGAAGTGGGGGAGAGGGGATTGTGAGAGGGGGATGAAGTGATATCATTCTATTGATATGGAAAGATATCATTAGATGAGATGGAAGGGATATGTTGTCCTTGATTGAAAATGGGATCATGAGATAGAAGGGATTGTATGATGGAGGAGAAGGGTTTCCTTGATCTTTATATGTAGGGAAATCTATGTTAGCATTCTTTGGATTAGGAGATGGACATAGTTCATTTGATATGGATGGTGTGATGAGGGAGGAAGGTTTTATATACTCTTCAACTTGGATAAATGGATTAATAAGGGATTCATTTAATATTTATGATATTAGGGTTTATCTTAATGTGGGGGTGATGAAGGTGGATGCATGATATGAGAAGATTGCACCACTTTTATTTTGCATAGGGAAACAACCACCTTTACAAATTGTCCTTGGAGGAAGTTATTATGAGAGACATGGGATGACTTTGCTTGGTAATAGTGGGGTGATGTGGATTTTAAGGATGTGGGATATGAACAAGTGGAATAAGAGGTGGAAGCTTCCATGGATTGGTAAATTACGCATGAGGATGAGGACCTTGAAAAGGATATGGAGGGGAATTTTTGCTGAAGGCTTGGTTTATATTGTCAAAGGAAGTGGAAAGATAAGCAAGAGGAGATGGATTTAGATTGGAGGAAGGTAGGGAAGATGGAAGCTTAGCATCAATTACAAGGAGACATCTAAGAATGGAATCCTTATAATTATGGAAGTGATAGGTGAGGATAAAATTAGAGGTGGTGAATGGGGATGATATGGGTGGGACTTGAGGGGAGATTTGGATAGGGGATTGGTGTAAAATTGGAGCATTCTATCCATTGAAAATGGATTCAAGGTGATCTAAAATGCTCTCATTGTCATCATTGGGATTATATTTGGGTTGGTCAAAAAGGCTATCCTCATCATCATTGATATGGTTGGCATTGGTTGGAATAGATGAAATTGGATTAGAATAGATTGGGTTGGATGGAGGATAAATTAGATGGCTAGACAGGGTGAAGGATTGATTGGAAGAAATATTGGTATTGATTTTGGACGAGGATGAAATGAACTTGGGGATTTGAATAATAGGATGAATATGGAGGATGGGATTAGTGTAAGACCCCACTTCAATTGTGATTAATAACAAACCTAATTTGTTATATGTTTTCC